>JARHVA010005693.1:0-47500 GCA_037957365.1 Torreya grandis | reverse complement strand
ACACATAAGACCTTGGGAGGGGTTGCTGAAGGACATCCTTAAGGGCACTAAGAAGATAGAATGGAAAAATAGGGATACCACATCCTATTAGAAAGGAAATCATTTTTTTATTGATATCAGGAAATATCTTATCAAGTATAATGCTTCTAAAGGATGTGATTGGAATTCATGCCTTTATATTTAGGTAACTAAGGGAAAGCTACCAATAGGTGAATACGTTCTAATAAATGAGAGGGTATTTTTGGAGGTGGTGCACAAATCTTAAATACATTTTCTAGTAAAAGTGGATAAAATTTTCATTAATTATAGATATATTTAAACCCAATTGTAGTGCATTAACATTCTACTCTAATTCATATTAAATATTAAAATTGTACATAAACTGTTATACTATTGTTAGAACACTCTATTTCAACTACAAATATCTCAATTTAATATTTGCAGGAATTAATGTTAATATTGTGTTTAGTCATATAGATTTGCATTAATATTTTTAGAACATGATTAATACTTAAATTCTATAAGTATTTTATTATTTATTTGAATTACAGCCATACAAATATCTCGTTGTCATTTAGGATATGAATGAGCCCATACTTACATTCTAGCACCTGAAAATTGTTGGTGGAGGTAGTAAATCCATGTTTCAATTCACTAAAGGTAAGGATATGCCAATGTAAATCATACAAACATGTTTATTCTAATTTTGTAACAATACTCAATAATTTAAGTAGAAAAATCATAGGAGAATATTATTTTCAGAATTAATAGTTTACATAAAATAAAATTATATATGACTAGACAAATTTAGTTGCAAAAGAAGGCTTCTCACTCATAATAGATCATGCAAAAGAAGGTTGCCCAGGTTTGACCAAATAAAATAATTAACTAAAAATTATAAATAAATAACCCCAACTAAAAACCAAATATTTAGGAAAAGTAAGAAATGAAAAAAAATCATATAACACTTTCACTCATGGCCATAGTAAGGTTTAAAAAACCTCACATCTAAATCTATTGTTAGCACTGATGTAAAAATAAGAAACAAGTAACACATAAAAATATGAAGTCCTAAAAAATATAATCTAAGGATTAGATGTGTTTAGAAACGCTAGTATAAATCTAGAAGCAAAACAACCACTTGATGTAATGGGCACAAACACATTATTTTCTACCATCTTCCATGTTGAGAGCAGGCATCCCCCGAATATGTTGAGACTATCCACTAAGTCTTACAAATTCATTAGACTATCCAAGGCATCTATGTAATTGCAATAAAATATATTAAAAATGAAAGGGAACTTTGATAAAATTAATTCCATGATCAAGAATATATATTTATATATGTATATTTATATAGATCTTATTAATTATATATATATATATATATATATATATATATATATATATATATATATATATATATATATATATATATATATATATATATATATATATATATATATATTACTATTTGAATTATAATAAAGTTATATTTTGTTTGTTTTTGAGTTTACTCTCCTTTTCCATTATTGTCAAAACATAAGATATCAATTATAGCCCTTGAAAATCACTTGTAGGATATCAATTTTAGTTCTTACAAGTGCCCCATGCCCTATATATATATATATGTATATATATATATATATATATATATATATATATATATATATATATATATATATATATATATATATATATATATATATATATATATATATGTATACATGCTCTTATGAACAATATATATTACTGTTTGAAATATAACAACATTATATTTTGTTTTTTTATAGAGTTTACTCTCCCTTTCCATTATTGTCAAAATATGAGATATCATTTATAGCTCTTACAAGTGCCCGATGCCCTATATATATATATATATGGATGGATGGCATGGGGCACTTATAAGAGCTATAAATGATATCTTATATTTGTACAACAATGGAAAAGGTGTGTGTGTGTGTGTGTGTGTGTGTGTGTGTGTGTGTGTGTGTGTGGATGGCATGGGGCACTTGTAAGAGCTATAAATGATATCTTATATTTTGAAAACAATGGAAAAGGTGAGTGAACTCTATGAAAATAAAATAAAACTTTGTTATATTTCAAACAGTAATATATATTATTAATAAGAGCTATATACATATACATATATACATAATCTTGATCACGGTTTTAATATTACAAAAGTTTCCTTTCACTTTTAATATGTTTTATTTCAATTACATGGATGGCTTTGAGAGTCCAATGAATTTTTAAGAATTAGTGGATAGTATTTAAAACATATTTGATGGATGCTTTATCTTAACATGGAAGATGGTACAAAACATCGTGTTCATGTCTATTGTGCCAGATGGCTATTTTACAACCAAAAACCTTAATATATTTGGGAGAGAGGTTCTTATTAGTCCATACTTCCTCTGGAGTTTTATCAACTATATGTGATGTGCATGATCTATTGATTAGGTAACAAGTTATTGTAACTTATTATCCATAATAATTATTATATTAAACTACAAAACTTAGCACACTTCTTACTTTATTGATTAGAGGCATAATCATTATTTTTGCACTTTGATTTTGTTGTCATGAATATGAAGTCATATTTTACCATTCTAATCCAAAATCCTTACAAACCTAATATAAAGTATTATAAAAGAATTCTTCAACATTATCACTTCTCAATATCTTAATCTTATTTTCTATCTAGTTTTGAACAAGATCCTTAAACTCCTTGAACTTTTTGAAAACCTCAAAATTATGCTTGATATAATAAACCCATATTTTCCTCAAGTAGTCATCTATGAGAAAAACATTATAAGACTACTTTCATAGAGATGGATCTTTCACAAGTCCATATACATATACATATTATATTCAAAATATTGTTTGATCTAGTAGTACTACTAGGAATTTTCTTGAGTTTGCATCCCATATACAATGTCCACATAATTCAAAATCTAAAGGACAATAAAAAAATCCTTTAATCATACATTCATTTTTTAGTACTCGAAGGTATTTATCTATAATATGACCCTTCCTTTGATACCAGATCATTATATTTTCTAAAATAGTAGGGTAGTATTTCAATCCAATCCATTTATATTCTTACATGTAATCGAGCTATTACACTCATCACTAACATTGTTTTCCTAAAGCCAGAACAATGTTCCAATGTGGACTCTTCTTTCTAAAACTAAGGCTCCACAAACCAACTTGTAGATTTTATTGTTAAATTCACATGCACACCCACACTATTAATCTTGATTATATAAATTAGATTTCAAGATAAACCTAGAATGTGGAGAACAACAAGGAAGCCTTTAATCCTTTCATATTTGAAAATCAGCTTGGTTATTCCTCGACCAATAATTTTTTATGTAAATTTGTCTCATAATATGACATCACATCCATTGATCTTTTCATATTCATAAAATCACTCATAGTGGGGATTAATATGAAAAGAGGCATGCGAATCAATTAACCATGCATCATTGCATGCATGCAAGCTTGATCTTTTAAGGAATAGATCCCCTATGTCTTCATTGGGGGTTTTTTTTTATATCAAAATAGGAATCATTACATGACTCACCTCTTCAAAAAAATTATATTTTTAGTATTTATTGAAATGCCCTATTTTAACATATTTGAAAATTTCCTCTTATCTTTTATTGTAGTCTTAGATTTACCTCTAGACTTTCACTCTTCAAACCTTTTTTTATTTCTCTCTTATGAATAACCTCTCACAAACAAGTCATCCATTATTTGATAATCCTCAACATATTTCTACCTCAATTATTCCAATAATAAAGCTCCTATTATATCCTCAATTTTTAATGTCAATGTATTATTAGTTATTGACATAACTAAATTATCCCAAGAGTCAAGTAAAGATTAAATCATAAAAATACACTTTCCTTCTTAAATAATTTTAATTTTGACATAAAGTACGTAGCTTACTATAGTATTACATACATTCATATTTTAAGCCACAAAGTCACCATCATTCATTCTTAATGAATACAACTTCTTTTGGAGAAATAGTTTGTTCACTAGAGACTTCATTTGATATAAATTCCCCAACTTCTCCTGTAGTTTCTTAGAATTTTTATTTGTTGAGATATTCAAAAAAATAAAATTTGATAGACACAGTCTAATTGAACTAATTTACTCCACATTAGTTTTTTTCCCCAATCTTCTACCTTTATACCAATACTTTTTACTCCTGATAAAACAATCCACTGATCTTTGTCCACAAAAATAAATTCCATATTTAATTTTAACAATTCAAAATGTTGACTATTGAATTTGTCAATCTCTATCCTTGTGCTTCCTATCATTCTTTTTCACACAAGGATTCCAACTCTCATATCTCCCACTCACAAAATATTTAATGACATGTAAATGAAACCCTACCTCTTCATAAAAAATATAAAACTTAGATTTAACACTAAATAAAGATAAAATGATCAATAAACCAATACAAGAGAGGCAATACTCATAGAATATCTATATTAAAATTTGAATAGGAGAAATTACACACACATAATATCATATGGTACACAAGTTTTCATATTGTAATACCTTTCTTGGTAAAAATCCATCATAATAACCTCTTTTACTATTGTATTAAATTAATCATCTTGAAATATATTAATATATTTCTTAGTTTTGTTACCCCTATTGCATGTGTGTGTATATGTAGGCACATCAATATATAACTGCCTATGTAAATAGCCTCATAATAAAATAAGGTGACTATGCTAAACTAATGGTTATACTTCCTTGATGGTGTTGACTATGAAGGTAAGAGGATTATGCACATGGTAAATAATGGTTTAAAAATGCTTAAATTATTACCTTAGGTTGCAATTAAAATTGCATATGCATTAGGTTCTATAAGAATAAAAATTCATGACCCTGTGAATAGCTTGGTAAACTAATTACATTGGTTCAATAAAATGAGCTAGCATGATATAATTGCAAGCTTTATCTATTAGGATAGTGGATTTCATAGGTGCAATAAGTGTGTGGGAACATGTCATTGCCAATAAAGGAATACAAACTATAATAGTCATTGTTGCATCATGTGTGATCCTATCTTTGACCCTAATCTTGTTTTGAACTTTGCCTAACCCTAATTGAATGCTCTGTCTACTATTTGACCATTTTTTAGTTTTGACATGTCATAATTATTATAATCTTTGTTGGGTTGTTCAAAACACCTTTGTGCTTGTCATATTTCATCCATGAGATGAAGTAGATAAACTTATACATTATCTAGTGGCAGTTTGCAGGCCAACCCATTAACTGACCACTACCTTTAACCAATGAAAATTGATACGTCGATCTTATTAGAATAAATTGTAGAAATCTATATGAATCACCATACACAATTAGGGATTGATAAAATATATCCCAGTATGAAGGCATGGGATGTCCAACATAAGTGGTTGGTCAATCTAAGGAAAGAACATACATATGTCACATTCTAATTAGATTATAAGGAGGAGAGAATGACTATTTGAGGAGGGAAGATCTCTGAGAAAGGGGTTTGGGTCTTTTGGCATTTTTGGCCACTTTGGGAATAAAAAGAAGAAGATAATGGAAATAAGAATAGAACTTGGAGAGGGATAACCTCAGTTCATAGAAATATTAAAAAAAGATCCATGAAAGGGTTTGTATCATTTGGTAGGTGTCTTATTGACTAGAATATGATGTTGTTTGAGTAAATGAAGTTTGTGTGATTTTTGGATTATGTTAATTTGTTCAAGAGGAGTAAGGATGCTTGGATTAATTATTCTCTTTGCTTATTTCATTATGGTTGTGTTTATGTCACCCCATAGTGTTATTACCTTGTGTGGAAGTTAAGAGTTGAGATATTCCTCTATGATAGTTCTAAATATTGTATCAATGCTTACCTGGATATTATGGTTTCATCATGTAAGAATTATGATGCCTTGAAAAGTCACATTCTTCATGATGGAGGAAGGGGTAGGTCTCTCATGTTGGAGATCATGGTAGGTTTCTTAAGTCCTCTCATAACTTCCTAAAGAATATATCTTAATGGTTGTAGGCTTGATGTGTCATATCCTTGTGATCCTTGTGTTTTTTATTTTGTTTATTTTAATTGCTAAAAATAGATTCAAGGTTGTTAATCCTCTTGACTTAGAGATACTTGGATTATCACCTTGTGAGTAGCTATCTCCTTGACTATAAGACATCATGAATGTTGTTTGCCTTTATTTACCTTGAACCATGATGTGGATATGATTGGAGTTGGGAGTCATGCTTAGGGGTGCCTAGAGTATTTTCTTATTGATGGAAAAAGGTTGGGTGCTGAGCCTACCTTCGATTGGTCAAAGTTTCACTTAGATTGTAAAAGAGTTTGTTTTTAGCTATTAACTACCCATGTTTTTTAATTTATATAACTATTTATAAGCCAATGATCATTTCTTCTCAGCTAAATTTATTGTATTTATATATTAATAACTAATTATGGGACAAGTTGTGAGCCACATTATGTATTTTATTAGCTAAATGTTCTAGTTATTACTACAGAGAATGATTTTATAATTTCCTTGGTATGTAGGATTAATATAACTCCTTGTGATGGACCCTTATTGAAAATTGAATATTTGTTGAGGCTTGAATAGTCATGGCTAGGCTTGGCCTAGTAAATGGTCTTAATATATAAACATATTTAATTTATTCATCTCAAATTCTTGTGTTCACTTGGTTTTTGCATCATAAGTTGCTTGTTTGGAGTTGCGTATAAATGAACTACATACATACATACATACATACATACATACATACATACATACATGTGTGTGTGTGTGTGTGTGTGTGTGTGTGTGTGTGTGTGTGTGTGTGTGTGTGTGTGTGTGTGTGTGTGTGAAACTAGTCATGTATAAAGGCATGTGATTTAGGCAACCTATGTTTTGGATGATTAAGATGTATGGTATTTTGCTTTTATAAATTTGTTTATGTAAGGCTCAATTAGTCTAGATTTGGTTGGCTAACCTTGGTAAGATTCAATATAAGAATTTTAAAATTCTAAACAACTCTTAGAAAGAGTGATATTTAGGACCTCAATAGGCCTTCATCGTATATTTCCCAGGAGGGAATCTATCAAGTAGGGAACAACTCTTAAGCCTACATGAATCTTTTAATAAATTGATGAATATGCTTTTGTGGATAAAACTTTGGATAATCAACCTAAGAGATGGGCTTTGTGCCTCATCATGTATTGTGTTTGAATTTATATCACAAAATAAGTTTATCCATAAATGAGTGGGTCTCAATTAAATGGTTGAGTGCTTTCTAGGAATAATAAATGAATAATAGGATTGTATAGTCTAAGTTTTGACTATTATAATAAATAAATATCTTATGGAAGGGTTCTAAATTAAAGAATTTTATAATATTCATGACTCAAAATTTTATTTTATCTAGACCAACTTGTATAAAAAATAAAATGATAATAGAGTTGGGCTCTTTGGTTGAAGTAGCTATAATAATACAAGGCAATCAAATGTGTATCCTTTTAAACACCTTTGTATGAATTAATTATTGATTAAAACTAATTTAGAATGACAATCCTAGACTCTATTTCATTATACTTTAGAAATACCTTATAAAACCTCTTGCCTTTCATTTATCAAAAATGGTCTTTGAGTTCATTGTTAAGAAGTTTGAACTTCTAGGAATGGACTAGTTGGCTTTCAGATTGAGCTTGCCTTATCATTTTTGAGTGATTGACTAAACCAATAAGAATATTAGTTTAGTGTTGTAGGCTTGTCTAAGCCTCAATGTTATTCATTTTATTTATTTCTAATTTGATTATCTTTTCAATTTAGCCTTGAGCATTTTATGCTTCACTTTGAATGTTGGCTTCTAGCTTGGTCGAATTATTCTACATAGAAGAATGGCATAATCAAAATTTAATTGCCTTGGCCAACTTTTGATTGGTGGAAAGCTTTTAATTACTCATATATGGATTTTTTCCTTATTATTATTGATCCTCATCAACTTAATTCATCTAATTAGACTTGACTTTGACACTTTTTGGTCTTTTCACATATTTTTTCCTTAGTCAAATCTTATGACTTTCCTGAGTGGTTCGAATGAATTTGTGTGTCATCCTCCTACTAACCTAGGAGTGGAATCAACTTGGTCTATAATAAGGTTAGTTAAATACTATTAGGATAATAAGATGTTTTCATATGGTATTATCCTAATGACCCATGATCTTGGGGAGGATCATATAGGGAGCAATGCTTCTGAGCTAATAACATAGCAAGATATTACCACATGACATCATCCTGATGACCTGCAATCTTGAGGAGGACTGTATAATGAGCAAGCCTTTGAGAAAGCAAGCTCATGAGATACTGCTATGTGGAGTCATCCTGATGACCCACTATCTCTAAGATATCTGTGCAACTTGTAAATGTTCTATGCAAGCGGGCTCATGAGTTGCTACTACATGGGATCATCTTGATGACCTACTATTTTAGAGATGTCCATAATAGGTGAAAAACCTATAGGAAAGTAAGTAAATATGATGCAACCACATGGCCAAATCCCACTACTCCAATATTACAAAGGCATCCATATCAATAATGAATCTTACAAGCTAGTGGGTTAGTATGATGCTATCATGTGACATAATCCAATTATTTTGTATTTCCAAGAGAGCCCCACTAATCCTAAATAGCAATTAGGTATCAACCTAGTGAATTATCACTATGTGGTGCTTTCACAAAGTCACCTAGGAAGTGACAAGTGGAAATATTAGCCTTGAGATCCTGAAGAGAAGTTAACATGGCCAGGGAAACTATCAAAGTGACCACATGGAGGCTGATTACATTAGTAGTTGTCAAGGTTAAATTTTATGGCCATCTTAATGTTATTTACATTGTTATCATTTAGCATGATTTATGAAAGGATTTATAAGTGTTGGGTCAAACAATCCAATACTATGGGATTTTAAATTAGTGGCTCACATATGTTTAAGTCTCATGGTGGTTGTAGATATGTTTTATTCAACTGAGAGGATATTAGTGGTTATCCATGATTGCAAGTGTTATATTTGGTATTATGCTATGTTGTGCTTGCCTTTTATATAAAAATGGGCATGAAATTTTGGTATTAGAGCTTGGGTTAAACTTTGAGAGCTCTAGGGATGATTTACATGAGTTTATCACCTTTCTAACTTTGGTTTATCTTGATTTGTGTAATTAAATGTGACACATGCTTATTGTTGATCTTTTTAAACTTAAAATGTGTAGATAATAGATCACAAGGAATGGAAAACATTGTAGCTAGGTGTTACCAAGATCTTTAAATTATACATCTAGCTAAGATCAAAGATCAAACTATTGAGACTCTACAGTGTGTGATGATTGTGATAGATGAATTGATGCCTCAAATTTATATGATATAGAAGGGAGTCTCTTCACCCTTACAAGAGCATGGGTAGGTTGGTAAATCCTTAGATTCTCATCATAGAAGGGGGAGTAGGAAATTCCTTCATAAGTACCATAAAAGGAAACATACTCATACACAAGATCCACCTATGAGAAACATGGACTCGAGACCAAGCAAGGCCCAATGAACGTAGTGTAAAAGGGACAATATATAGGGTGATTGATTCAACTATTGATTTATGCATCATTATTCTCATAATTATACTAAAAACATTTGATCAAGAGATACTCAAATCCTGATATAGACTCATTATTAGAACCAAATTTTTTTATAATCATTATTATACTTATTTTGAAAATTTTGTCAAAACATGAAATGACTTGAGTATGCTATATATTTGAAAGAATAATCGGCTTTATTTTTTAAAAAACATGTTAATTTATATATATGTATATGTGTGTGTATGTTGTTTAAGTGTTAATCTAGATAGTTGCACCTTGATTAAGGTGTTACATTCTAGTAGGACATGAATGTGAACCAAGTTGGTTTGATATGCTTGAACTATTGCTCAGGTGTTATTAATTGAACTAATATCTATAAAAATGATTTAATAACCTCTCTTTATGAAATTATGAACTTTTTGATATGTTTATTATGTATGTTTAAATTTTTGTAATGATAAATAAAGTGTCTCTTGCTATTAAGAGCATCAAGACTATTTGATAAACTAGTATATGGTAAAACTATGGTATTGAGATGATGGATTACTTTAATATTTCCTTATGCCAACTAGTTGAACTGTAATCTTGCATCTTGTTAGTGAAATAATATGAATCTCATGGAAATTAATTAGGTATATCTCAACATAATTATTATTTCATGAAAAGAGCATGTTATATTTGAATATGTTTAGGTTATTCATTGCCTTGGTGTTTATACAAGAGCATATACTAAATTATTATGTTATTTATGGGTGTATGTAAAATGGTTATGAGCATATCTTCCTGGTTGAGAAGCATCTAGAATAGATTTAAGTAACCTTACACATTATTGATATTATGATGATAAATTAATTAATATATAAGTTAACATCTATAATAATGTTGATTGGTTGAATGAAAGCCTATAAGAACTAATAATAATGATTTACCATGAAGCCATGTGTCAGTAACCTTGAATGAATACATTTGGTATTTCTAAATTATCTCATGATGAGAACTTGTGGACTTTGATAGCCTAAAATGCTAACTAACTAGGGCACTTGTATGGAATTATGTGTCAATAGGAATTAGAAGGAGGCGATTGAGGAGGTGCCCTTCTATTGAAATAATATCTTTGTATATTTCTTGCCATGAATATTTTATTTACACATATAGGTGGGACCTAATAAAAAATGACACTAACCTAAATTGTCATGTGAACGTTGATGATCTGATATATCACACCTTGGTGGGAGATGATTGTGGAGCATTCATAATGGCCTTTAAAGAGGCATAAGGTACTAGCTATTAAACTACATCACTTTGTATACTGGTAGTGGTATAGTGCTTGCCTACATGTTATTCCTAAAATTGATAGTATTATTTTGTGTAGTGGCAGTGGTGTAACATCCTCTCACATGTTATTACTCATAATCAAACAATAATGAATTCAACATGATAAAGTGGTAGTTGGATCCATATGAATATTTTTTTATTCATGGTCAGTGGAGCATATCCCCTGTGCTGGTGACTTAGTTTGATTCTCTAGACGACTAGTGGATCATCAATGTGCTCTTACTTTATTCTTTATCCCACTGAGTGGTTTGTAGAGCCACATAGTGATCGTATTGTGATATGGATTTTTCTAAGTGTGCTTGCCAAACTTATCTTAAGTTATTTAAATTCCTATTCAAGTTATTTGGAAACCAACATTGTTTTCTTCTTGAATTCAAATGTTCTAAGCTAAAGGCTAATCATGTAATTTGTTGATGAATTTTTATTTTAATGTTATTTCATTAATGAAACTACTTAGTCTCATTTTATTGATTTTATACTTATATGATTAGTTGATATTTCTTTAAGTAATTATGATGCTTGCTTGTGTTGGTTTCATGTGTTAGTATGTGCATAAATGTCATTTCAGGTGAGTATAGGGGAGAAGAATTATCCTAAAAATGATAGCTAAGTGGGTCATGGTGGGGACCTGTCATATAGGTCCAAGATCCCATCTTTACTCACCCACTAGACATGGTGGTCGTAGACACTGAGGCATCGTAAAAGTACTGAGGTGTCTCTTCACTCTAAACTTTAACATGCATGAGGTTGTTAGCATGTCAACTATCTCTTACTCTCAATGCCTTGATGTGTATGATGTTGTCATCATATGAACTATCTCTTACTCTCAGCACTTTGACATCTTGAAGGTAGTCTACATATCGACTATCACTTTCACTCTAAGCATTAGAATGACTAGTGGACCGGTGTCATAAGAGCCCCTTATTGTATTGGCTATTTTTATCTCTTCAATTTACACCTAGATAATGGCTTGTGGATTAATGTTCTGAGGGCCACACACATATTTATTTTCATACTATTCTCTTGGATGGTGAAGTGATGTTGTGGGAGCCTATGTCATAAAATAGAATGGAAACAAGTTGCTTAAAACCTTCCATGAATGACATGGTATATCTAATGGGGATACATTCCCATACATGTTTTCTTCTTCAACATAATGGATGTGATGGGATGTATTTTCCCCATGATCTAATTATTTCAAAGGACCTTGGTGTTCTGATAGCACTGGAAATGGTGACTCAACATTTCCCAATATGATTCTAATGATACAAAAGTGAATTAAATATGATTAAACTCTATTCAAGATAGTATGAACATGGATGGATACCTAATATATGAGGATGGTTTTTATTGTGATTGATGAATGCCAACCTTATCTTAAAAAATTACATATTCAAGGAGCACTTGAATCTCATGCTTATAGCAAAGAAATTGTGAGTCTCAATAGATTGCGATGGATGTGTTTTATATTATGGTTTACATAAGAATGAATAACCTATTTCATAAATTAATTGTAATTCAACCAACATTCAAGGAAATTAATAAAATATAGTTTGGTAATATAGCCTTTAGTAAATAAAGGCTTGGGTCTAAACTTGGACCACATTCATCTATAAATTAGAGAGATTTTATAGAAAGGAATTTCAAATTGTTATAATCCAAGATCAAAGAATCTTTATGAGTTGGTTACAGGAATTTATTTCTATGATGAAATGCCATTAACAGTCTTGTCAGAAAATTATGGAAAATTGAGAGGTTATTCCTCATTAATTGTTTAATGTGATGCATTTATTATATGCATGTTAATGTATGTTGTTGTGACACTGAGTGACGGTGGTTTATAAACAACAACTTCATGATGGTAGCACAATAAATCCCTCTTATGCTAGGAATGGAGAAAGGTTCTCTGACTTTTACCTTGATGTCATGATGGAAGTGGTTCAAGTCCTCGTATGATGAGCATGATGGTAGGCTATTTAACTCTCCCATGACCATTACCAAGAAAATTATGTGAAAAATAAGCCTTGAACAAATGGAATTCATGACTTATGTTATGAAGACTGAAATGTTTATGTCCCACCATTCTAAAAGACAATAAGAGAATTGGTATTGAAAGATTGATTATCCAGGGTTGTGTAAACCTTGAGAAAAAATATATGACTCAGAATATTGGATTCATAAGGGTCAGATGCTCACATGTGCTTAAAGATCCTTACAAATGATAAATCAAGAAACTCAATTGCTATTAGAAATATAGAGGAATAGGGTGATTAGTTTCAAGTAGAAGTTGGCCTCCACATTTGAGAATATCCTTAATTGATGCAATGAAATACTCACCTTAGGTGCCTACTTGGGGTGACACAGATGTAAATTAATATGATGTTCCAATAGTCCAACAGATTTAGAAACCTTGTTGGATGAATAAAGTAGTCCAACATCAAGGATGATGTTCTTTTAAGGGGAGATAATGTAGGGACCCTCATGAGAAAATAATGTGATTATATAAAACTAATTTTTATACTCCCTTCGTGGTGCTGACTGTGAATCTAGGAGGATTAAGCACATGGTAAATTATGGTTTAGAAATACTTAAATTATTATCTCAGGATGTAATTGAAATTAAATATGCATTAGGTGCTATGATAATATCACTTTATGACTTTGTGAATAGCTTGGTAAGATAATTATGTTGGTTTAAGTAAATTATCTAGCATGCTATAATTGAAATATTTGGCTATTAGGATAACAAATCTCATGGGTGAAATAAGTATGTAGGAACATGTTATTACCAATGAAGTAAAAAGTATTATGCCAAACATTTTTGCATCATGTGTGATATTATCTTTGACCCTAATATTATCTTGAACCTTGCTTGATCCTAATGGAATAAATTATATGCCATTTAACCCTTTCTTTAGTCTCAACATGTCATAGTGGTTATAATAGTTTTTGGGCTGTTTAAACCACCTTTGTGTTTATCATCTTTAATGCATGAGATGAAGTAGACCAACACCTAGATTATCTAGTGGTAACTTGCAGTCTTGTGCATTAATTGGTATCTACCTTGAACCAATGGAAATTGATGGGTTAATCTTAGAATCAATCGTATGAATCTTTTTGAGCCACCACGCACCATTAGGGATTGAAAAAATATCATGCATTATGAAGGCATGGGTTAGAAAACATAAGTGGTTGGTTGATCTAAGGAAAAAATAAATGCATGTAATATTTTGATTGGGTTGTAAGGAGGAAAAATGCTTATTTGAGGACAACAAATATCTAAGAAAGGGGTTTGGGTCTTTTGGCATTTTTGGCCACCTTGGGAACAAAATGAAAAAGAGAAAGGAAAAAATAAGTGAGCCTAGAGAGAGAGAGAGCTTTGGCTAGTATAAACCTTCAAAAAAATCCATGGAAGGGTCTAGGTCATTTGGTAGGTATCTTATTGACTGCAATATCCTATTATTTGACTAAATGAAGTTTGTGTGATTTTTAGATTGAGTTATTGTGTTTAAGAGGACTAAATCCACTTGGATTACTTCTTATCTTTGTTAATTTCATTGTGGTTGTGCTTATATCAATCCATAGTGTTATTAACCTTATGTGTGAGTTATGAGTTGAGATATTCCTCCATGATAGTTCTAATTATTATATTTATACTTACTTGGATTTTATGGTTTCGCTGTATAAAACTTATGATTCCTTGAATGGTCATATTTTTCATGATGGAGGATGGCGTAGGTATCTCATGTTGGACATGATGGTAGGTTGCCTAAGTCCTCTCATGACTGCCTTTCGAATATATCTTAGTGGTTGTAAGCCTGATGGGTCATACCCTTGTGATCTTGTATTTTCTTTTTTGTGTATTTTACTTGCTAAAAATAGATTTGAGGTCGGTAATCCTCTTGACTTAGAGATGCTTGGATTGTCACCTTGTGAGTAGCTATATCCTTGACCCCAGGACATCTTGGTTTATTAATATGCCTTGATGTTATTCATTTTAGTGATTACTAGTTCAATTGGCTTCATAATTTATCATTAAGGTTTCTACACTCCGGGTTGAACGTTGGATTTTAGCTTAACTGAATTATTCTTCACAGTAGAATGACATAATCAAAATTTAATTGCCTTGGTTTCATTTTGATTGGTTGCAAGCTTTTACATAGTCATAAATGGATTTTTACCTTAGTAGTATTTGTCTTCATTGACTTAATTTGTCCACCTAGACTTGCCTTAGATGCCTCTTAATTGGGTCTTTTCACAGCCTTTTCTCTTAGTCATTTTTACAATTTTCTTGAGTAGTTTAGAGGAAGCCACATGTCATCCTCTCGTTAACTTGAGAGATACATCAAATTGGTCTGTGGTAAAATTGGTGCTAGGTTTGCGAGATAGTGGGATGTTACTACATGGCATCATCCCGACAACCTATGATCTTAGATAGGACCATATAGGAGTGATGCCTCTTAGCTAGCAGGATAGTGGGATGTTGTCAGATGGCATCATCCTAATGACCTACGATCTCAAGGAAGATCGTATAGTGAGTATGTTTTTGGATAAGCATGCTCAAAGGGTGCTAACATGTGGGATCATCTTGATGATCTGCTATCCTAGATATGTCTGTGTAACCTATTAAGGCTTTGGGAGAGTAGGCTCATAGGATGCTACCACATGGCATCATCCCGAAGACCCACTATTTTAGAGATGTCTATACTAGGCGCAAAGCCTATAGGAAAGAGAGTGAGTGGGATGCAACCACATGGCCAAATCTTGATACCCCATTATTACGGAGATGTTTGTATCAAGAACAAATCTTACAGTCTATTGGGATGCTATCACATGGCATAATCCCATTGCTTTGTAGTTCCAAGAGAGTTGAGCTAGTCCTATAGAGTTGCTAAACAATGGACTAGTGAGTTATCATCATGTGGTGTTTTTGTAAAGTCACCTAGGAAGCAACAAGTGTTAAGAGTGGCCCCATGAGCACAAAGGGAAGCTGGTGTGATTAGGCAAACTATCGAAGCAACCATGTGGAGCCTAACTACATCAATGGTGCCTAAGGTGGAATTTGATAGATGTCTCAATGCCATTTACACTATTATATTTTGGCACAAGTCGTAAAAGGATTCCTAATATTGGGCCAAACAATCTAGGACTATGGGATTTCGAGTTAGTTGCTTGCATCGGTTTAAGTTTCATGGTAGTTGTAGATATGTTTTGCACAATTGAGTGGATATTGGTATCTATCCATTAGCATAGGTGTTATATTTAGTATCATGCTATGTTGTCCCTATGTTTTAGAGGAAAAATTGGCACGATACTCTATATAGCCTTATAATACCATGGGTACCAAAACTATAGACCAAGAATACAACTCATAATGGTTCCTCATAAAACTATGAGTCATAATAGTTCCTGTATGATTATTAAAGGTAAAAATACCTACGTGATCACTAAGACATGCATTTATTTTGAAAAAAAAAATGATGGCTTCCGCTCTCAAACTTTTGATTAAGATATTGTTGGACCACAAATTCTCCCTCTAGAGCGATTCTCTACATCCCAATTATTGTGTCTGGGTATATAATACCTAAAAGGTGTAATACATGTAAATATTACAGCATATATCCTACACCGTTATCAAATTTATTAAAAAATTTCAATCTTACCTACACTATGATGCCCTCCCTACCTTATGTTCACATTGACAAGAATCTCACGAAAGGCGTTGCATCATGTGTTTTCTTTAAGTTTTTCATCTTACATACATTGGGATAGAGGATGGGCTTAAATATCATGTATGTTTGAAAGAATTTGGCACAAATTCGACCTTGCGACCTCCATTTTACAAGCAAATGTTCAATTGATTAAGCAGCACATGAAACTTGAAATCTAGTTGTTGAGAGTTGACTTTATTGTAACCTATTGAAATTATATGATATTTAAGTCCATACCCTGCCATTTCTCCAAATTCACCACCTCGGTAATATTTTTTTGGGTTGATAGCCTTTGTTATTTAATGGGTGTATTAATGGTCTCTCATGGGCATGTATTGATTTAACAGTTGTATGAGCATGCATGTTCTTCACCATGTCATTTTATTAAACCGTGAAAAGTTTTGTATAGAAAACATCACTATGCACACTCTTAATTTTGGCTTTCATGTAGACATTTTGATATATTTCATAGCGATTAATTAATTCATCGAATCCATGAATCTATAATGCCCATGAAATACTATATAAGGTGTTAGATTTATGATTAGAATTGAAATAAACAGAAATTGTAACACAATGAATAATAAACACAAGATAAATCTGATTTAGTCTTTAGAAGTCTACTCTGTCTTATAAAATAATACTTGTGATTGAATATGTCTATCTTGAAAAATGAGGAATCATTATATATAAAAGTGAGAGGAAAGAGACACATCTCTTTAATCTCCATGTTGGCAAAGAGACACATCACTTCAATCTCCATGTCAGCCTCCACCAAAAGTCCAAGATGTTGGGCTGAAAGTGGGAGCCCGAAGCTGCTCCTCCAACATCAACACTCCCTCTTAGCTAGGGAGGATACTTCTAGCTACATAAGACATATCACCTCATCATGATGTCAACAACAATGGATGACATCCATCATGGCTCTCTTAGAGTGTGGAATCAAGGGATTTCACTTTGAACTTCTCCCATAGAGAAGAACTCGTTATCAAGGGATTTCACCTCGAATTTCTCTCACAAAGAAGAACTCATTATCAATGGATTTCACCTCAAACTTCTCTCACAAAGAAGAACTCGTTATCAAGGGATTTAACCTCAAACTTCTCTCATAGAGAAGAACTCATTATCAAGGGATTTCACCTCAAAATTCTCTCATAGAGAAGAATTTGTTATCAAGGGATTACTGATACTGAGACTCTTTCTTAGTTAAGGCTGTATTCTCCACTATACCAAGCTTATTTTGAAAGTAAATAAACTTTAACTTGGAGAGAGGCTTAGTGAGAATGTATGCCATCTACTCATCAGTGCTGATATACCTCAACTCAATAGCTTTCCTCAATACCATATCTATGATATAATGGTATTTGATCTCAACATGCTTGGTTCTATCATGAAACACTGGATTGAAAGAAATCTTCACATAGCTCTAGTTATCACAATGAATTATTGTAGGCTCCACTGATTGTTCAAACAATCTTGCAAGGAGCTTATGAAGCCATACTACTTCCCGAGCTACCATACAAGCTACAATATACTCTGCCTCTGCTGTACTCAATGATAGAAATGACTATTTTCTATTGCACTAGGAAATCATAGTAGATCCCAAACTGAAGCAACATCTAGAGGTGCTCTTTCAATCAGAGACACATTCTGCCCAATTAGAATCAGTATATCCATGTAGTTTCAAGTCTACACTAGAAGAACATATCAAGCCATATCCAATTGTGCCATAAAAATATCTTAGGATATGCTTCACTGTAACTAGATGTATTTGTCTTGGTTCACAAATGAACTGACTAAGTGCACTCACTACATAGCAAATATCTAGTCTAGTATTAACTAGATACATCAATGAACCAATCATTTGTCTATACATGCTAAGATCCACCACATCTAAACTAGCTGCAGCCTCTTTTAACTTCAACAAATTTGAATCCATCAGTGTAGACATCAGTTTGCAATTTATCATACCAAATCTCTTTAATATGTCAATAGAATACTTCCCTTGACTTAGAGTGATCTCATCTGGTTTCTATCATACTTCTATACCAAGGAAGTAATGTAAGAGATCAAGATCCTTCATTTCAAATTTTGAAGCTAACTCCTTCTTACATTTGAAAATGAGGTGATTTTCTCTGGTAATAAGAAGATCATCAACATAGAGAACCAAGATTAATGTGTTGCCATCAATTAGCTTGAAGTATAGGTTTGAATTAGCGTCATTCTTGGAGAAATTCAAGCTCATCAAGTATTGATCAATTCTTTTGTACCAAGCACGAAGAGCCTGCTTAAGGTCATCCAAAGCCTTCTTCAGTTTGTAAACA
Organism: Torreya grandis; assembly: GCA_037957365.1. Lineage (NCBI taxonomy): Eukaryota > Viridiplantae > Streptophyta > Pinopsida > Cupressales > Taxaceae > Torreya > Torreya grandis. Next base: position 28,478 of record JARHVA010005693.1, on the reverse strand, counting down.
TGAGACTCCTTCCCATGAACCTCAAAACCATCAGGTTGCTCAATATATACGTCTTCCTTGATTACACCATTTATAAATGCTATCTTCACATCCATTTAGTGTAATTTCCATCCTTTAAATGCTGCACTAACAATGATGGTTCTAATGGATGTATAATGAGAAACCAGAGTAAAGGTTTCCTCATAATCTACTCCCTCTCTCTGAGAGAATCCTCTAGCCACAAACCTAGCCTTGTACTTCTCAATGCTTCCATTAGCTACATGCTTGATCTTGAAGAGCCACTTAGAAGAAACAACAAATTTTCCTTCAGGTCTAGGTACAATATCCTAAACATCATTCTTGAGGATGGATTGATACTCTTTAGCCATAGCATCTCTCCATACTTGTCGACTAGTAGCTTCCTTAACACTAGAAGGCTTAGACTCAATAATTTGACTCATTAATAACACATAATCTGAGAACTTATGAGGTCTCTTACTTTCTCTAAGAGATCTTTAGGGAGCTGTATATTTTCCTACCTCTTGCATGTTTTCTTTAGTCCATTGAGGCCTTTTATGTACTATAACAATGTCACTAGGTCCATCAGTTGGTTCCAAAGTCTTAACTGGAACATCATCTTCTTTTGAATCAAAAACCTCCCTCTGAATTTTAGGAGTATGGTCAACTTCCATATCCTAAGGGGACTCTTGGTCTTCATTATCTATCTCCATATGAATGCTCTTAGATCTTTTTAATGCAACATCCTCTTCAAATGTAACATCCCTACTGATCTCAATCAACTTCTAACCTAGAATGTAAATTATATAGGCTTTTGAAGTTTCACTATATCCTACAAATATTCCCTTCTTCCTAGAAGGATTCAACTTAGTCCTTTTACCTTTTGGTATGTGAAAATATACTGGACAACCAAAGATCCTCAATTTACTTACTTCCATCTTCACCCCTGTGAAAGCTTCTTTGGGAGTCATGTTTTCTAAAATGCGGCGAGGGCTTCTATTCTGAACATAAATAACTATCTTAGATGCTTCAACCCAAAGGAATATTTGTAGATCTTGGTCATGAATCATAGCTTTGGTAACTTCTACAATAGATCTATTCTTCCTTTCTGCAACACCATTCTATTGAGGATTGTAAGGAACACATAACTCCCTCTTAATACCCATTTCAATGCAAAAGTTATGGAATTCATCAGAGGTGTACTCCCCTTTGTTGTCAGATCTCAAAACTTTGATCCTCTTCCTAGATAAGTTCTCTACCTTATCTTTAAACTCTTTGAACCTCTCAAGTACTTCGTTAGACTCTTTAAATTTCAAGAAATAAATCCAAGTCTTTCTAGAGTGGTCATCAATAAAAATAATGTAATACAAGAAACCACTCAAAGAAGCAATAGACATTGGACCACATAAATAAGAATGAATGAGATCTAGAATACATTTAGAACTACTTTCTCTGCTATAAATGGTCTTTTAGTATTATTACCCATGGCACAACCTTTGCAGGTACCTTCATACTCTTGGTTGAATTTTGGAAGATCCGTGACCATCTTCTCCATGATAGGTAGATCTCGAAAGTGTAGGTGAGCTAATCTTCTATGCCAAAGATCACACAAGATTGAAGAATCATGTACTAATGCCTGAAGTTCACAAGTGATTAGCCTATAGAGGCTCTCATGTCTAACTCCAATTATTCGAGTAGTTTTGAAGTTGGAATTCTTCATCCACACAAGAACTATGCCTTCAGAGAAGGCAAATTAATAACCCTTGTCTTCCAAGGCTGAAATGGAAACCATATTTTGTTTGATGCCTGGAACATAGAGAACATCACTTAACCATAGAGTAATACCAAATTTTAAGTGGAGAGTAGAGATTCCAATCCCTTTCACTAAATAGCTAGCATCATCTCTAATGATAACTTGTTCATTAGAATTTCTCTCCATCAAGTTTGATAAATGCTTCTTAAAAATAGTGATGTGTTGAGATGCACCACTATCAATCAACCAAGTGTTGGTGTCGATAGGTAAATTTATTGATAATGACAAATAGAAAAAATATTCACATGTTTCCTTCTGAGGAGAGGCATCATCAACATCTGCAATGGCATCTTGTTGCTTAGGCCTGGAGGGACAATGTTTGGCAATGTGACCATACTTGTCACACCTAAAGCATTGGATTTTGGAGAGGTCCCTCTTCTTCTTGAAAGTGGGAGCACCATCAGTTTCATTATCTATATTCCTATTGAAGAATCCTTTCTTCTCATTCTTTCTTTTCTTCTTAAATGATTGAGAGGCAAGGACATGAATGTCTTCATTGTTAGAGCTTTGACCAATTCCTCTAGCGACCAATCTAGACTATTCTTGAATGCAATCTACCTTCAATTAATCAAACTTGGGAAGTTTCGATCTTGCACTGATTCCTTAAATGTAGGATTCCCATGATGATGGAAGGCCATTGAGAGAAAGCATGGTCAAGTCTTTGTCATCAACTACATGACCAATTGTAGAGACCTGATTTATTAATTCTAAAATCTTCATAAAGTAAGCAATAATTATTTCTCCTTTCACCATTTTCACATGATGTAAGTGTTGCTTCAGTGCAAGAGCTTGACTAGTGTTGTTGATTTTGTACATCTCTTCCAAGGTTTTAAACATGTCCCTTGCCATCTTCAACTTGGAGACAATCAAAACAATATGATCTTTAATAGAGCAACCAATATCTTCTTCACCTTGATGTCCTTCTTTTTCCACTGCAACTTCTCTTCTTCCTCCAATGGTTCAGGAACTTTGGTTTCCACAAACTCAGCCAAGTCATTTTCTTCTAAGGTGAGCATGAATCTAAACCTCCATGATGTGATGTTGGATGCTCCTTTGAATCTATCCTCAATTTTAAGACTGTTCACCATCTTGACTAAAATAGGGATAAACAAGAGATATAAAGAACAATAGAGAGTATTACTGCAATGACAAGTCTGATCATGATCTTCTTCAAACCCGCTCTGATACCATGTTAGATTTATGATTAGAATTGAAATAAATAGAAATTACAACACAATGAATAATGAACACAAAAAGATAAATCTGATTTACTCTTTAGAAGTCTGCTCTGTCTTATAAAATAATACTTGTGATTGAATATGTCCATCTTGAATAATGAGGAACCATTATATATACAAGTGAGAGGAAAGAGACACATCTCTTCAATCTCCCTATTGGAAAAGAGACACATCACTTCAATCTCCATGTTGGCCTCCACCAAAAGTCCAAGACGTTGGGATGGAAGTGGGAGCCCGAAGTTGCTCCTCCAACATCAACATAAGGAAACAAGTAAGATATTCCTTTGTGTCAATTATGGAACATTAGAAAAATGGTTATTTTAATTTTTTAATGGCAATGTTTAATGGATAACCATTATTAAAAAATTGGCTCATAATAAATATAGACCATCTAATTTAATACTTACATAGGAGGATTCATCAAACTTGGTCCAGAATACTTTGAAAAAAATAATTATTTTGAATTAGATTTTACAGAAAATAAATAAGTTTTTTTTTTATGCTATATGAAACATAATGAGTTACATGTATTTATAATCATATTTATAATATATTTAGATTTTTATTGGGATTATGTATTTATATTTAAATATTTTGATTATTATTATTAAATAGATTAAATATTAAAAGTTAAATGATAATATCTACCTTTTCGAATGTCTAATAACTCTTCGACTCTAATACCTGAAAGATATTATCTTATAAATATCATCAATATACTATCCTTTCTAGTTGTAATCATACCATCAAGATATTTTTATTCCCAACTATTGCGATCAACTAAGAAAAATAAAATAAATCCCTATACAAACATCATTTCATCATACAAAACCATTCATCTAACATACCATGCAATAAAAAAATTCAATATTAGATCAGCCAAACAAAATAAAAATATTAGAGTTAAAAAAAACCTCTAAAATATCTTCATTCTGATTAACATTAATTAAGCTACAATACAACAAAAATCCATATCAAATATTATTTTACGTATGATAATATGACTAAATGTAATGGTATGCCAACAGAAAATATGCGATCTACAACATCGAACTACAAATATTATGATTTTAAATGCTTCAATAATGTACACCTAGATGTGTTTAAAATTGAAAGATGTGCAACAAAATACATTAAAAATATATACAAATGCCAATTAACACAGTATTATTAAAATATATGAATGGATAAATTTATCCATATTTAAATTCACTTGCAGCGTAGAAAAATAGATCAACTAAGATCTATGATAAGGAATAATGAAGAAAGAAGCTACTAATATTTGTAAAAATCAATTGTTATGACATAAATTATTATAAGTATCTATACATTAATTAATAAATTTATTGATTTTTATAATAATATAATTATGAATGCATGCATTAATTAGAGGGATTGTTGGGCCAAGTCTTGGGATATATTAATCTCAGACTAATAAATACTATTTTAACATTGTAAGATGAAAGGTCATTTGATGATCAACAATTTTATTAAAAATAAATATCATTTGTTATCTGGTGAAGTTTTGATCCATTGTTGGCATTTTTTTTTTCATCTCCCCTAAAGGTTTCTATAACATATATTGGTAAAAATCAAATGACTCTAACATTCCTTTCCACTTTAACTGCAACAATGGGCCAATCTTGAGTACTCCAAAAAAAAATTAAATACAAAACATTTCCTTTCATCTTTTATTTTCACATTCAACTATGTTGGGGTCCATGATGGATGGAGTGCTTTAACTATATGATACGTTCACATTTATGGTTGACGTGTTTGTGAGGCCCATCAAATTAGTTAGCCTTAAATGTTTACAACTGGACTAATGCCCATTAACAACATAGCAAGGAAAACAAAAAATTTTAAGATAAAAAATAATGGTTAAAGTAAATGATAATGGTTAATCAATATGTTAGAGGTGAAGGAAAATTAAATGTTAATATCCATTGAACACTTACTACACAAATTAAAAGCTATACTAGTTCCTTGTGGGACTTTACCATATTCCATTTCTTGTTTGCCATTACTTTATTCAATTTTGGCATACACATGAGCTCGTGCATGATTACCTACTTCCATAATTTCTTATTGGATTTGTATGAGTATCTTTGAGGAGACATTTTATTATATAAGTTGGTTAGTTATAATAAAAAGCATTATCTACATTATTGAATGTACAACCTTGTTGAGATAATGTTAGTTTAGTATCTCAGAAGGACACAACCGTTCAAAAAATATATTCTTTTATGGATTATTTAATATCATATTGTGAAATTATATGTGTGTGTGTGTGTGTGTGTGTTTATAAATGCAAGTCTATAATTGCTAGATGAGATTGTGTGAAGTAGCTCCAAAAACATTCCAACCCATGGAACCCTAATGAACTCTTAATCTTGGTGTCAATGTAGGTTATACTTCAATGAATATTCTATTGGAACACTCCAAACCATCATTTCATTAAAAGTTAGACATATTCTAATCTAGATTAAAAATTGAAACTATTATTATTGGTTTTTTACAGTATCAATTATTTCATATATTGAATTCAAAATTTCTATTTATTGAATTTACAAACCATATTTTATGGATTCTAGTTTCAATGTTTTTAGAATTTAAAGTTATTATTAAATTAGTAGTGAATTTTATTCTAGTTTGTTGAAATAATTCATTTTTTTAAAAATGGTTAAGTAATTAATATTTCATTTTTCTATAACCAATTCAAAATAATTGAAATGCTCCTCCCCCAATTGGAATCTAAGCTCAGAGAATCTTGAAACTGATAATTTTCTCTGTGAAATCAAACATCTCAAGAAGTTGATATCATAATCATTGTTTTAAGGCAACTAATCAAGTAACATGTATCATAGCCAATATGAGGAATCGTGTAGTTATAAAAAAGTGAATGCATGGTATTGAAGATAATGATAGACAATAGAAGACTTAGAGAAACTCATTGATATTAATAATCATTTGATAAAAAAACATATTAACTCTCAAGCATTCACAAAGATGTAAGATAGCAATGACAAAAGAGTATTTAATCTTTCCCACGCTTAGAGAGGTCTAATGGAAATGTGACAAAAGTGAGTATTAACTCTCCCATGCATAGAGAGGATGGAAATGATAAAAGGAAGTATTCACTCTCCCACACTCAGAGGATGGCCATCATATAAGGTATTTATGATGTCATTCCTCCATCTATTTTTACACTATTCATCTTCATCCATTATAGAACTATCAATCCCTTTTTACTCTAAAATGTGTCATTCATCTTTCACAATTTTAAACATGTTTTCTTGCCCTATTTCTACTCTTTCTGCTAGATAGTTTCCATCTTTCATAGATATATACATCTTTTTTGATGGTAATATCATCTTCAAAAGATTGATTTGTCAAGTGTTGACAGTCTCTGGAGTAACATTCAACCCACCCTTCACAAAAATCAAGTCGAGACACAACTTAATCATTTCTCTTTCCCTAATTTTGTTGACATTTAACACTCTCTAGTTCATAATGAGCTAGGTGATGGGATAATAACAAATTATATTACATGGCACCAATAAATTGAACGCTATTTTGGAGCTCTACCAAATAGGTAAAAAGGTAAGGGAAGTCCCACTAAGATATGGAAGGTGGATAATAAATGACATGGAGAGAGCCTTAAACACCAATCCAACATCTAAGAGGATAAAAAGGATAAAAGGCAAGCATGACATATCCACTTCAATTCTCTCTCACTTCAATCTATTGAGGCTAAGCTAGACAAATCATGGGGCCCACATTCCAAGTTCAAGTCTTCTAATGTTAAGCGTAAATTTCTTGTGAATTCCAATGTCTACCCCTTGGTTAAAGACAAAACCTTATCAGCTGTCCCTTTGATGGTTGGAAACTCTACAAAGAAAAAAATTAATAAAAATTAGCTTGTTGGCCTTCTTGATGTACATTTTTGGATGATTGAAAATGTTGGTCATTATCTAGGTCTACCTTCAATCCAAACCATTTTCTCTAGATAAAAATTGATAATAGATCAACTTATCATGAAATAAAACATTTGTGTTGTATTTGTTCATGAATTTTCCTAGATTCTCATGGGTAAGGATAAAATAGAGGAATTTTCCTCTTGCATGAAGGCATTCCTAGAATGGTATGATGTAATTGTGTCTGAAAATAAAATAATAATTAAACCATCTGATCAATGTAATATTTTTAATAGGTCTTATATTGCATACTTTATTTTATCTTCCTACATGATATTAAATTTCTTCAATATACTCTCTATAGAATGTATTAATTTATGAATGTATTTCTACAAGTGAGGGCCCCAATGGAATCTTATTACCATACCATAAAAAAATACTTGCCTTGACATGTAGAATGAGCATATGACATTATATACAAGTCTATAACCATCAAATTTTCATTAAATTAGGGAATATTCTAGTATAAATTCAATCCAAATCTTTTAATTAGTTCTTACAGTATCAATATTAGACTTTAGTTTTGTTATTATCATTCATATATATATATATATATATATATATATATATATATATATATATATATATATATATATATATATATATATATATATATATATATATATATATATATATAAATAACTAGATTTTAATAAAAGTTATGCTATATTTTAATTTAAAGGCTATACTAAAAATCTAGATTCTTAAGCATAAGTATAAGAATATATTGGATTCTTAGTTTCTTGAGTGATATTATTATTATTATTATTATTATTGGTAAATAATATTATGGAAAAATTCTTTAATTTTTTTGCATTTTATACATCATTGGTCTTCATAATTATTCATAATAATTGGTATTTATATTTTATATAATAATAATATTATTAAATATTTGTTCACATTTTTTCATAGTATAGGACATGAATGTGATCATTATAAATTCATGAGATGATGCCACTTGTTGTATCAAGTTCACACTGCTCATAGTCTTTGAATTAGTCATCTTGTCTGTCCACTCAATTTTTATGACTCCATATTGATTGCTTTATATTTTAAGTTTTCAAATGTATGGCATTAATATGGTTAATTAATGATCCGCTTGGCATTTACAACAGTTTGATTTGATGCATAAATTGGTATTACTAAGGGAGTTATAGCTAGTCAACTTACCCATTTTACTTAGGTGTCTTACATCAGAGGTTGTGACATATTTTCTTGACTCGCCTATCCTATCTCCATTTTCCCAAAATAATTTGCATTACCAATGAATTTTATCCCCTTCTTACTCTTGTCCATGAACCACCATTTATTAATTTTTAACTTGTGTGCGTATATTTTTTCCAAGCTATCATTTATTGATTTTTAACTTTGGATTTCTTTTTTCATTGTATTTTTCCCTCAGGACATTGATTTCCATTTGCTTATTATTAATATTATTAATTTATGTAGAATAGGTACATTCTACATATTTTAGATAAGAAAGTTATCAATTAATAATCCAATAATCTTTCCTCAATGTGTAGAATCTACATGTGCCCATTCTATACAAAATAGAAATATTGGGTTCTTAATTGATAATATTCTTTTTGACAGATAAATTTAGATATTATTTCAAAAATAATATTATATCATATACATCTCCAATTAAGGTTAATTGTGTAAATAATGTCTCCATAAACCATTTTCTTTTTGTAAACTCTTTTTTCAGATAAAATCTTCATTCAAATGATAAAATTTTCTTTAGGTACACTTTTATTTAGTGGGTTGACTACAATAATGCTTACAAAATTTAAAAGAATTCTTGGTTCCTTCCAAATCATGTTCAAATTATTAGTAAATATTCATGAATTTATTTTAAATATTTAAAACCCTAACAAAACAAAGGACATGCATCCACTTTAATATTTAGTAGTAGTTTCACTATAGTTTTTTATATATTGACATCTATATCAAATGTAGACCAAAATATTAATTGAAAATGTGAAGATGAAACTATTAAAAATTAGGTCAAATGTCCTTTTGGCTATATATGCTTATTGTTGAATTGGAATGTAGTGTTATTCTTTTTCAAATAATATTTTTGAATTGACATTCTTCTAAGTCGAGAACAAGCAAATATTATTTTGGATGCTCTAATTTTTTTTTTTTTTTGATATTTAGTTTTACATTCAAATGTATACCAAAATATTAATTTAAAATGTGAAGATGGAACTATTAAAAATTGGGTCAAATGTCCTTTTGGCTATCTATATATGTTTGTTGTTGAATTGGAATGTAGTGTTATTATTTTTCAAATAATATTTTTGAATTAACATTCTTCTAAGTCGAGAACAAGCAAATATTTTTTTGGATGCACTACAAAAAATAATAATTTTGATATTTAGTTTTACATTTAATTTATTTTTAAATGTTATTATAGTAATATGTCAAAATTATTTTACTTGTATTCCTAGGAATTTACATAGATTATAAATCATCTCTAGTCAAATCTACATAATAATTTTAAAATATAATTATTTTTTACTTGAAAAACATAATAAAACTAACTGTATCAGGACTTAGTCATAAATTTTTTAAAACTTGAATATTAATTAAAGTAATTATTAATACTTGTTTGTGAACCAAATATGACAATTGCCAATAAATGTTTGGATGTAGTTGATGTATTTAGCATAGTCAATTGCATGTTTTGTTGAAGTTTATCTTATTAGTTAGATGTGACCTCTAGTTATTTACTTGTCTCTCCTTAAGCTAAAGTTGAATATTCATTTAATTCATCATCTATGTTCATCATTATTTGTAATGGCTTAATAATTTCAACCAATATGAAATATACAATTTTGAAATCAGAATTTAAAATTATTTAGAATGGGTGGCCACCTGTAACATGTTAAATGTGTCAAGAAGTTTAATATCTAAGATTGAGGGATGCACATTCTCATAAATAGTATAATGTTATAGATAATTAATTATAATCAGTAATATATTACATATTTAAAACTTATGATCTAAAGGATTGACTTTAGCTATGAAAATATTTTAGTGTGTAACTATGTAATTTTTCGATATAAATTATTATCAAACCATGTATGTATCTGAGGGTTTCATGAGATATTTTTATTTTTGTTTAGACATCATCTTCTACTCTATATTTTCAACTATGCATATTAGTGAAGTAATCTTTAAATCTATGACAACTTGTATCACATTTGTACCTCCATAAAACAATAAAATAGGGGATTATCATATGGCGTATGTTGATAACACATATTACCAAAATCTAATAGATCTTTCATACTTGAAAAGATGTTGTCACAAGACAATCCTAATATTGGTTGGCCTCCCAATGTCTAAGGGATCGATGTGTGACTATTCAAGTGTTATTCCTACTTCTTCATCAACCTTGTCTTTTGAATCATGTGCACCATAAATGCTAAAGACCATCGATAGTACCTTGAACCCACCTTCCCCATTTAAAATCATGTAACATCCTTTAAAAATGATTTCATTATTTTATTTATCCTTTTCCATATAGATGCATATAAAATTATGAAATAAGAAAGCTTTGATCACTGGAATAAGAAAAATAAACACACAAGTCATTGCACTGATCCAATGCAAAAGTGTAGTTATATAATAGTAATTTATGTAAAATTAGTGATAATGTTGTAAAAATATGCAATAACCACCTCTAGACTAAGATAAAGATGGTATTCTAGTGCTCTTAATATTTTTATCAATATACAAAGAAAAACACACTAACATGTGAACTCATAAGTATCTTCCTCTTTTAGTATTTAATTTAGTGTAACTAATGATATATACAATTCTAAGAGGTTAATAGAATCCCTTAATATCACTTTATTATTTTTTGTTATTATCTAGATCCTTTGCCTTATTTTATTTTTTTCTTTTTCTCTTTACATTTCTAAATTCCTCATAGAGTTAAACAAATTGAGATTCATACATGCAAAAATTTTCTATCACATTTGATGAATCACACCCTAAAATAAATATATCTTCAAGAACCCATGAATTCAAATAGTTTATAATTTTCACCCTTGAGACTCTGGTCTCATTCACTCTTTTTTGATAGGCACTTAAAGTTTTTACTTTTACACTAGGTTAAATAGTCACCTTCAACCAAAATTGTCTACTCATAACTTTGTCTATGAGTACATCTAATTATTTTAAAATCATACCCCATGTGCTTATAAATTAATTAATTATAAAAAAATTCAATGAATTTGGTTTGAAATCTAGGTCACTATCTCTCTTATGCCAACAATATAGCTCACTATTTATGTAGAGATCAAAAACTAGAACTAATTTTTCCCATATGTCCTCGAGATGAATGAGACATGATAGTTTATTATTAATGTTGTCATTTTTTTAGTTTTTAAAAATATTCATAATCTCTTCTTCAAATACTTTTATGTCAACAATCAGGGATATACATTAATCAGGGATATAGAATAGTTAAACTAATATATTTTTATTCATTTTATTATTAGTTGAACTGAATTCAATATTTAAAGTACCTTTTATCTGTCCTTTTTTTTAATTAAGTTGGGGAATTTTGGTCTTTTTTAATTATCTACAATAATCTAGATTTATACAACTGGTCAATAAAGTGTGTTGAAACCCATGTTTTGTTGGCCATATTTTATTTTTTATAGAAACTGATTACCTACTATGTTGTGGTTTTGTTAGAAAGAATACGAGTTAACCTTTATTTTAATATATCATGAAAACATGAAAACTCATGGCTTTTTGGAATAATTTCATATTTATGATGGTATGTTATCGAATAGATGATATAGAAGTTAGTCTATGGATCTTTCAATTTATGCTCAAACTCAATGTCTAAGATATCACCATTTTTTTTTATAGGGAAGCAATATTGTCTCCCATTGAATAGGGACATGGTTACACAACACTAAGCTAACTATTCTATCAACACTATTTGGATCAAGGGATCGGTACTTATATTTAAGATGAGTTTGGTGGTAGCATTCAACTCCAATCTTGAATGATTTTTTTATTGAATAGGAAAATTTGAATCTCTTGAGGTATTGAAGATTCACTTTTCTTAATTTTTTTTTAAACTTGATTCAATAAAAAAAAATCCCTTTTATATGCCCTTACCTCTTAGAAACATGATTCTAAAGTTTCTTTTCCAGTGTTGCCAATAGTTGCCTCCTCATATATGTAGACATTTTTTAATGATATTTTTTATTCTCCAATTCTTTGTCCATATTCAAGTGGTGGAAAATGAATGAAGTGAATGCATATTGATAAGGTATTTTGAATGCTAATTTAATTTTATTACAAATATTTTTACTAATTTCCACTCTAGTGGTGTCTCCATCTATGAATGGTTCAAGTTTCTAATCTAAGAAAAATAAGAATCTCTTTTATATTTTTCTGAATGAACTATAACATTTTTATATATAATGGAACCTCTAGATACATTTGAATAATTTGACATAAGTGGTCATTGTTGTCTATGTGGTCCCCCCTAAACTCTTATTACATTATTTGAAATAGATTTTGTATTTAACATTATCCCAACTACTTGATGTTACCCTGGCAAGGAATGAAACAACAAAAGTTCATTGTGATAGATAGTGAGTATAATTCTACAAACCACTCATAAAATCTTTTTCCCCAATCTAATGCACTTTCAATAATTATAAAATCTCAGTAGAGAACACTACCCACAATAAACATTATCATTCATGCTGTAAAATGTTAGTCATAATTTGTCAATTCAAATATATCATGATTGCATTTGAAATTTGACATGTTTTTAAACCATGTAAACATAAATTATTTAGATACATTAGTCATCAGATCATCTTTTTTGAGTGGATAGTTGTTACTTAAAATTATAATGTCTTGACATAAGATTGATAGAAGAATATGTACATCTATTATTATTAGTTGTTTATTGATAATAATCTTATAGACTTGTGTATAATGGGTACAGGTTCGCTCTGATTCTAGTCTATATGAATAATATAAACATCACATGCCTATATTTATAATATCTTGTGTAGATAACATAAATTAATAATACAAAACATGTTACTTATAATAATTTTGTGGAATATTTCCTATTATTTTCATGCTGAAGTGGTGATTGTTAGTGCATATGTCTAACTAGAATGAGTTATTAGCTATTTTAACTAATATTGATGATTTATCTTATTTTTTATAAAAAAATAATATATGGGTGTGCTAACATTTATAGTTTTTAAAAACTAACCCACAACATATACTAGTTTATGATGTGTGTAGTCATATAAAATCTAAAATTTGGTTAGTTGAGAATGAATAATGACACCCAACCTACAGGTCTCTCTTGCTTTCTCTTTTCACCATCTTAAGCTCTTTGTCACTAATTCCCAAACATTTTTGGCCTTCCAAACTTAATACCAACTCACCCAAACTTATTTTTCCATGAAAAATCCATCTCCCCAAGTCCCATAACCTCCAAACAATAGTTCCCAACTTAAACTATAGCACTGAACTCTAGGGTGTCCTACTTTCGACACTATTGTCTAAGTGCATCTTGAGCCCCAACAATCAGATTATTTTGATCCTTATCCTTTTATTTGTTAGACTAATTTGAATACATTAAACCCCTAACCAATAGTTTACTATATAAGCCCATTCAAAATCCATTTAGATAGGTTGACACTTATTTACAAGAGAGAAGTAATAATACAAGAAAGTACACTCAAGTAATTTTCCCTATTCTCTACATACAACCTTCCAATATTATTCCAAGCCTATTCAAACCCTTGAACTAGTCCTTAACCATATAAATTATACCCAATTTCACATTTAGTTAAATTTTCATACATACTTGCACCAAGCACTTCAATGGGAGAACTACATTAACTTGATCCCTCCTTGGAGTATTGGTATGTAGGAAGCGTGACCACACATAGGGTGTGAAGTGTGTTCATCGTATCCTTTACACACTAACCCCTTTTCCCTATTTGCCAAAATTTATTTCAATTACATAGGAGATATAAGTACATGGATAATTAACTCTACAGAGAGTTCTATTGACAACAAAGACCTAAAAATTGGTAGACAAGCTCACCTTGAGCAAGCAAACAAAACCCAAAAATCTTAAACGCTCAAGAAAATAGTTCCAGATAAAGACTATAGCATTAGAGCCCAAGGTGTCCAATTTTAATGCTCTTGTCTAATCAGAAAACAAAGTCTAGGATCTTATTTGTGACAGTGTCTTAGTTTTGCATGAAAATTTACAGACCCTGTCTTAGACTACAAATCTCAGAATAAACTAAGTTACATTTGTTCTTGCTCTCTTACTAGTTTTAGAAAGGTCAAATTGTAGTGAAAATTCACAAATGAGTAGCCATAATTAGGATTATTATTTACTAATTTTTTCTACTCATACTTGTTTATTAAATAGGAATAAAACTCCATTATTCCCAAAAATAATAAAACATTTGGTGAACCAGACTTGCTTCAAATTTTGCATAAAAAGCCTAAGGAACCTAGGGTAAATTATTTATAAATTTTTGTCATAATTTTTTTTAAAAAAAAAATTTAAAAATAAAAAATATACAAATTAATTGAAAAATTATCATATATTTTGTTAAAACCCTAGTTTGCATATACTAGGTTCTTTTTGCATACAAACACATTTCAAACACAGGGAAAAATATATTGCTAATCTTAGAATTTTTTTCTAACTTTTTATAGATTATATAAGCAAAATTCTATATATTTTTTATAAATTCATATTAAATTTTTAAAAATATCATACTAATTTTAAAAATTCATTAAAAAAACCCTAGTTGCATCAAGTAGCTCCCAGTTATTTTCCAATACGTTTCAAATAATTTTTTAAATTTTTTTGTTGCATATCAAACCTAAAAAATCTATTTTAAATTTAAAAATTCATAGTATTTTACATAAATATTTTTGAAAACTCCTTAGTTACATATAATATCACCTATTTTCTTCTTGCGGTATCACCTTATATCCATAATTAAATTGTGAAAATGTTGTTCATTTATTTACAAACTTTTATTACATTTTTTGCAAATAATAAGGAAACCTTAATGGGCCCTATCATGTACATGAATGATGAATTATATTATATGTTAGTAAAAATATTTATCTTTTAGATTTCATATTTATGTTTCATTATATGGGATGATATTACAAAATTCATTGCAAAAAAATGCACAATACTTGAAAATTCTTTTCCTATATTCTCTTTTGCTCATACGGAATAATTACCAGCTCCATTTTACTAAACATATTCAAAATGTTATGTTATATGTCAAAATTTTATGTCTTTATAAAAAAAATCATGTTCTCTATCCTTTGGTTTCTATTCCTCATGTGGAAATTTTTTCAAGCTTATCACGCTAAACACATTAGAAATGTCATAGCACATGCCAAAGTTTCATATACATTCGTGCACACATTCATACTTTCTATCACTTTCTCTCTATCTCTCATGTGGATATTTTCACATTAGAAATGTCATATCACATATCAAAATTATAAATGTATTCATGCACAATGTCATGCTCTCTATTACATAATTTCTCTCTCTAATGAAGAAAAAATTTCAAGAATATCTTGCAAAACATATTATAAATGTCATGATTCCAATCAAAATTTTCTATGCATTGATGCACAAATTCATTCTCTCGATCCCCTATAATTTAGAATGTTATTTATAGACATATTGATATACATAGTTTCTACTTATATGTATCTAAATGTTTGGCTACTTTTAAGTATCTCCCTACCACTACTAGATGCAAGCAAACACTAGTGGTTATATTTATCCCTCCTCTCTTCAAACTTGGTTCATATAGATTTTATCTTGCACCTACTATCATCTCTATGCCTATAGTAGATTATGCAACACATGCTATCACCCAAGTTTACAAAGATAGGCAGGTTGATTACACCCATGGTTATAGCCTTGTCACTTAGGTTAGCACCCCTTTCAAACTAGTTTCAGCTCCTCCACCTATTACAGTTCTTCCTCTAGTCCATATTTAGCCACAATTAAGACCTTCATCACTAGCATAGAGAGTTCATACACCTACACATCTTCAATATTCTAGACATCTTTCATCTACCATATTCATACCTAGGGTAGTCTTATTGAGATCTCATGTATTTACACATAGAGCACATGTTCAAAGAGCTTCTCCTACTACCAGATGGGTCCTTAAGAACCCTACAGTTGCATCCACTTCTCAAAATTACAAGGGGACCCCATAGTTTGTTTCTAATATAGATATTTCAAAGAATTTACAACATAAATAACTTTCAGAGTCATAGTCTCAACATTTTCATCATGTTTCATGATCTTGCATAATCCTTATTCCTAATATAGGATAACATGATAAGGAGTCTCCCATGAGACTCATCAGTTAGTATCATTTTTTTGTAGTATTAATTGTACATAACTTCCTTTTTCTTGATTGTACATAGTTTATTTTCAAATTTTTATACATAGTATCTCCTACTTGATTGTACATGGTTCAAATATTTTAAAATACAAAAACAATACAATGTTTCAAAATAAAAAACATTTAAATAATTCAAAAACACCAAAAATATTTAGATTGTATGCATCATCAATGTTTTACATTTCTAATACTATGTTAGACTTACATCTGTTGTTATATGCTATTGTTTATTGATTATCTACATTTTCATGCTTCACTTAATCTCTATTGAGTGTGTGTAGTGACATCTAGCTACTTGATTGTTTCACTCTACCCATTGAGGAGACATTCAAGACACAAATTGATATACATACCTAGTGGGGGTATTTTCTACATGACAACACCATCCAAGTTATATCAATCCTACACTACACACTCTGAGTTATCATACTGATGTACATTACTTACTAGATTACATAGATTACTATATCAACATTTTAGTATTATCTAGAACTTGTGTATCTCTTAGAATATACCTAATATTATAATAAAAATGTCTTTTATACTTTCACTCTTTCTTTGATTAGTTAGATGTGATTCTACCTTCCAAGTTTACATGATTTCCTTTCTTGCTTTGTGTAGCTAGATGTGTTTACATTTATAGTTCTAGTTTTGTTTCTTATGTGTGCCTTAGGAAATTTACAATTGCCCTTGCTTGTACTCTTCTTTGTGATTTTAGCCTTTGTGCCAATCTCTTCTTATTTCAAATTGTATGTTTATAGGGAATTTGAACATGCCTTTTATGTTTTCTTTCCAACTTAAGTGATTTGTGCCCATGTCCCTTGTTTATGTGGCCCCTTGTCCAACCTTATGTTCTTCTTTCTTCTTGCTTGATTTCTTGTCCTTATTTTCAATGTCATGATCCATATCATGCATTTACCTTGATTTCTTGGATGCCATGATGGACATCATGCTCCATCCCTCTTTGACAGCTAACAACTAACAACTAAAATCAAACATTTCTAATTTTAGTTCAATATATTACACATGTTATCATTTTGTTACATATATCTAGGTATGCCCCTATTGAGACAACAATATCTCAATACAAATATTTCTATATCTCAAAATATATTATCAATTATCATTGCTATAGAATTTATCTATGCAACATAACACACTTGTAGGGCTCTTTCTTCTGAAGGTAGTCATTGCAGGTTCAATCATTCCTACCTTCAAAAGAAGGAGAAACAAATAGGGGTTTTATCATAGAGATCAAAGCTCTTAGAAATCAAAATAGTAGCATTTAGATCACCTATTTTAGAATGTAGAGGTCAAACTAGTCAAAATAGAACAAAAAAATAGTGATGATTCCAGATCAACAACTAGTTTCACCATAGGACAATAGCACCAAAAATGGATAGTAGTGCCAAACATAGAGGTGTAATCATTTTGGTGCTCTTGTCTAGGTAGAAAAACACCCAAGTTTTCCAGTAACAAGAAATTTTTTTATCATAGATATAGTTTTTGCACATCCAAATCAGTCAAAATCAATATTTTTAGTACAATTTTCTCAGAAAATCTAGATATAGGGTGGTATCATGCATGGCATAATGACTCTTACTTCTAGTTTTAGATTAGGTAGTTGACATAACTTCCAAATCAGAATCCATATTATAGACACTAGTGATTGGGGGAAATAGGCATGACATATTGGTCTTCTTTATTTTCAAGTTTAGTTTATTACCTAGGTATTCTTAGTAGGTACATACCTTACTCCATCTACAGGTGGTTGGCATCATTTATTAAGTTGAAATTTCACACAAGTTTAACTTCTTGAGTATTTGAGTTCCTGAGTTGGTTTTTACATAATCATATTGCATTAGTTTCAGAGTGGCTTTCATACAAGCCTAACCTCCATCTTTTGAAATGGTTATGAGTGGCCTAGTTTTTAGCATACATTCAGTTATCCACACCAAATTGTTAGATTTATAGAGCATCCATGGGCTCTATGAGCCATCTCATATGACATATATTCTACACTGATATCACTTCATAGCTTCACTTCATGGGGCAATGATGGAACCAAAAGTCTAGCTAGCCTTTATATTCTTAAGCCACCTATTCAGAGGGATTGGACACAAATTATAAACATTTATTGACACATGCATGATTCATTAGATTCACTCAATAGGTGATGATGGAGCTAAAGGTTCTACCTTTGTATTCTTGATCCACTTTCTAGGGAATTAAGCACTCATCTCCATTTTTGACATAATTTTTGGTTTAACATCATCCAACACAATCCAACATTACTCAGCCTATTTAGGATCACAACAGGTTTTGTATTGGTTCATATACCTGATGAAGTGTATTCATTCCTTTCTCTTCCTTTTCCTTTTACTCAACTTTTTTATATTCTTATTTTACATCACATATAATAATAACTGATTTATTCTTTTTTCATTTCATAGATTCACACTTGCACAATGTGTTCTCTATACACTATCCAAAATTACTCAGCATCACACAAGCTTCATGGGCTTTACCTTTGTAGGTATGTTTAGGTACACTTTTTATTCTTTCTTTGATCCTAGTATTTTACTTTGATGCATCACTAAAATAAATGGGGGGGGGGGGGGGGGGTGGTTAAATGTAGTCATATAAAATATGAAATTTGGTTACTTGAGCATGACTAATGACACCTAACCTAAAAGTCTCTCTTGCTTGCTCTCTTCACCATCTTAGGCTCTTTTCCACCAATTTCTAGACATCTGTGGCCTTCCAAACTTAACCCCTACTGACTAAGACTAATTCCCCATGACAAATCCATCCCCTCAAGTCATGCAACCTTTGGAAAATAATGACCAACTTGGACTATAATGTTTAACTCTATCATTTACCATTTTGGTGATATTATACAAGTGCATCCTGAGCCCCAATAGTCAGATTTTCTTGATCCTAATCATTTTCCTTTTACTAACCCCTTTTTTCTATTTTCAAAAGTTTCTTTAAATTGAATAAGAAGTCCAAGTACACAAAGAATCAACTCTACAAGGAGTTTCATTGATAATGAATATCTAGAAATTGGTACACAAGCTCACCTTGAGCAGATGAACAAAACCCATAAAGCTTAAACACTCAAGTTAATAGTGCCAGAGAAATACTCTAGCACCATAACCCAAGGTTTATAGTTCCAACACTCCTATCAAAAAATGAAGTCTAGGATCCTATTTGTGATAGTGTCCCAGTCATGCATGCAAATTTATAGACCCTATCTCAGAATGGACAACTTAGAATAATCTAAGTTACATTTTTCCTTGCTCTCTTACGATTTCTAGAAAGGTCAAATTATAGTTCAAATTCACAAATTAGTAGCCATAATTAGGAATATTATTTACTAATTTTCCCTACTCAGACTATTTTATTAAATAGGAATAAAACTACATTATTCCCAAAAATAACAAAACAACATGTTACATCACTATAATTTATAGTAAGTCAAGTTGAAATGGTTTAGAGATCAATTAGATCATAGAGAATCCTTATTTTATGTCTTATCTTTTCCTCCTTTGTCTTTTTTATCAAACTCCAATTAACATCATTATTCTTTGGTTAAATATCTCTATTTATAGTTTTGAGGGTTTATTACCAACCAATCTGATTCACGAGATATTAGTTATCCTGTTAATACTTTGGCTCTCATTTTTCTAAACACATAGCCATAAATCACATGGCTAAGTCATATTTTTAACCATGAAACTTTTACATTGCATGTTTGATTCATGCGTTGAGCCACTCAACCCCATAAACAATCAATTCCATAGTCTTTTTTTATTGATTATAAAGGTAAACCATAAAATGATGGAATGATATCACAACATGAGACATCTAAAAACATACTTTACAATATATATATATATATATATATATATATATATATATATATATATATATATATATATTCACAACATTGCATAGAACATAATAGATAAGAATATTAATGAAGAAGAGATGTTTATTTTGACTTGAAAACAACATCAAACTATGAATTCATAGTTTGATATTCTAGACATGCTAACATGCATAGAATAATTATCATGTCTTCTTTATAATATTATAATATAATTCACATAAAACACAAAAGGATTATATATCTCTTAAGTATTATTTATTAATATCTCCAAATGGTTACATTTAATCTATCAATACAAAGATATGATAGCTTCAATGATATTACATCTATCTATTTTAGTAAGTCTAAATACAATGATATACTGTAATGGTCAAGGCATTTCCATATGTCACTTTGATTTATGTAGTTATGCAAGATGTAATGAGGTGCAAGCTACACCATGGTAAATGCTTGCTTTTAGACTTAAAATTTTAAAGAAAGAAAATAGATAAAAATGTATACCCTAAAGTTAAACTCTGTTAAACCGTGAATAGAGGGACTAAAAAAGAAAAATTGAGGATAGTAGTATCTAGTCCTATAAATTTTTCCAAGTGAAGTAAGCAAGGATGGGTGAGTTGAGCACCAATCCTACAGGATCTGATGCCAGACTTCTGAAATAAACTAATAGGTTGTCTAGCTATAACTCTTGAGATAGATACATGGATGACACCAAATGAATAAGCAATCACATCACATCAAATGAAAACATAAATTTTCATGTGGGGTATTAATCAATAAAAAAAGAAAAATAAATAGAAATTAGAATAAATAATAACATTAATGTCACATACCAAGTTATCAAAACTAACACAATGAACAAAATAGGTCTCAAAAAAGTAAAATCTAGGTTAACAAGATGGTTAATGCATGATCAAATATATATAAGTTCATTATTTACATAACTATGAGAAACTATGCAAAAATAGATCCAACCCCACTTCCATTTCTCTAAGATTTTTAAGCACCAAAATTCTACAAAATTTCTTCTAGTTACATATGAAATTGTGAGGGTTACATCACAACACAATGAAGGAAAAAATGGATAGTCCGATCCTTATGAACACAAGAACATAGAAATTTTGAAAGTAAAAGAATGTTCCACCAAAATTAATGGCATGATATCTAAAGGGATTATTTTATAAGTGACCATACAAGGTTTCTCACCTTGAGGATACATTAAAATAGATACATTCATGTCTTACAAGAATTGACCATACAAGAATGGACGTAGACTAGGTAGAGCTCATACATGATATACCGAAACAAAAGACATGGGATTGGAACCCTAAAGAAAATGAAATTCCATATATGAAGCTCAATATTTGGGAGAGATTTACCTACTTCATGCTAATAGATATTACAATTAGAATTTTACTCAATCAGGTGCACAATGGTATTTTATTCCTTGATCATTCTCATGGCATTACTATCCATGACATTGCTAGAGTAACAAGGTTAATGAATGAAGGAAATAGTATTATAAATTACAAAAATAAGGTATCATTAAAAATATAAGTAGTCATCAATTATTTGAACACTATTAAAGAATAATATAACATCAAAATAGAAACTAGTCTCAATACTGCCTACAAATATGTAGTCAAATCAATATCATGAAAAATATACTTTACCAACAGGTAAGATTTTATGATCCCTAAGAATGCAATGGTGATGTTTGAGATGATGTCAATAAAGACCAAATTCAACCTCTATCAAGGCCTACTAAATAACTTAAATACCAACATTTAGAAGATCAAGAGATGTAAGTATGATTTATGTTATGGATGTCTGTTAGTTTGCCTAGCTATGTACTACAAAAACACCTTCCCAATAAAAAACTATAATGGTATAAAATAGTTACTAAAGGATAAAAATTCAAAATCATATGGATACTATGGCCATAAATAATAATTTGCCACTGTGATAAGGTGGGGAACTAATTTACAATAGACCATCAGTTCATGATATCATATTTCTTCATAAATAGTAGACAAATACCATAAAGAGTTTTAATTTGATACCACCATTGAATACATATGTATTTGTCCATTTGATTAATGTACCAAAATTTCCCCCCATTACAATATGAAGTGATAGATAATGAAATCAAAAAAATTGTTCCCATTATCTAGTCCTTTCCACAAGTCTTGTGGAAGTTTGATGGAACTAACACGTAATCCACTATGGAAGAGTTAGTGGTTGAATTATTATGATCTACAACCATTAATGAAGTAACATAAGAGGAAAAAGACACATATGAAGTTGTAAGAAAAATAATATCATAGGAATAAATAAATAAATAAAATAAAGGGAGAACGAGTTCAATTTTAATTCACATAACAAATAGTAGTACTGAGAGATGTATAGGTACATAAAAAGGAAAAGATAACTTATTATATTATTAAAGATAGTGGATCCATGGGTGGAAAGTTTTTTCACACAAGAAAAATAAGAACACATCCCCCAAAATAAATAGTAAAAGTTCCACGAAAAAAAGAGGAAAAGGGATAAATGCATCTCCACACATTCAGATCCAAGTTTTGAATGTCTTTGATACATCATCAGACACAAATATTGAAGAAGGAACCAATATATACCAAGTCATAGTATCATGTTGGATAAAGACTAAAAAGAAGCCAATGAAGTCTTAACCAAGGCAAAGGTTGAACAAAGGGAAAAGGAAAAAAAGACAAATAAGAGGCTACAATAAAAATAAAATGTTGAAACTGACAAGAAGGCTCAAACATATGTCATGGCCAAAAAAATAGCTGTCAAGGAATTAGCTACAAATAAAAAGAAATAAAAGTAACAAACGAAAAAATAATAAGAGGAAAAAAAAAAGAGAAAGAGAAAAAGGTTACAATAGAGAAATAAAAAAAATAGTAAAACCTAAAAAAGATAAATGACATAAAGAAGAGAATGAAGATAAAAATAAAAAGATGGGAGAGGATTTTGCCCTCCTAGCCTAAGAAAAGAAAAAGAAAAAAGGTAGCAGAGGATGCTTCCCTCCAAGCCGAATAATTGAAAAATAAATAAATGGTAGAAGAAGCTACCCAAAAAGTACAAAAATAAAATAAGAGGAAGAACGCTGAGGATGCCTCCAAAAATATTAGTGACATACAAAAGGAATCCATAATAGAATGTGGGCAAAACATACTTGCCCAAACACCACAACTACCATTTTTTTTTTCGATAAACCAATTTCCACTCCACCTTCCACTTCTAATCAATAATTGACCACCACTTCATCCACCCTCACTCTAAACTACCAAAATTCCCTAGCCCAAAATAAATAATTTTGGCCTAATATCAAAAACTCAACACTATCCATTTATCTTCCAACGTTATCAAAATAACACCACAAAGAACTAATATCAAGTTATATGAACTGACCTATAGTCAAAAGCAACATTTTGGAAACATATTTTAGGAGAGTACACAATATGACTAGATGATAAGATGTAAAAAATTAGAGTAAACATTACATGATTCCATGTAGGTGATTACAAAATTCAAGCCACAATTTGAAGTAAATCAAAAGCTACCAATCACTCAACAGTTCAATGAAAATTAAATTTTTTTATATCAAACATCATGATGTTACTGAGTAAGAGATGCAAAACATCATGGATATTTTCAATATAAGAGTTGAAAATTGAATAAAATACTAAGCCATTTGAGGGTAATAAATAACAATGCACTATAGTCAAACAACATATTGATTATATACAAAAAGTAATATCATATGTTGGTTCAAATTCTACTTTCATTCTTGGGTGGCTGGTACTAACACTAGAGAAAAAAAGACCTTAGATAGTATAGAGGAAGAATTAAACCAATATGTGTCCCAATACAATATTTTCAAATATGTCACAAGCACAAAGAGGGCAATAATTTTGGCACTAGGTAAAAAAAATTGGGATCAACATCAAAAAAGAGTAAAACTAATCATTGAGCTTGAATAATTAGGACAACTGATAAAATATTTCATGGAAAATTTGGATAAGTTTACAATTAAAATGAATACCTCATTGAATAATGTTGTATCTTATCCTTCCCTTGACAACATCATTAAACTAACTTGAAAAAACATATAGTTAGAATGGAAGCCTAATGAGCCATGAGTTACCTCAAAAAAAGGAAAACCTTTAAAAGTAATCTTTTCAATAAACATCGATAATTTTGACTGCAAGGCTCAAGTTTGTAACAATGTTTGTGATATTCTTCAAATTTGGCTTGTCTCAAGGATGAGACAAAAGTTTAAGTCTAGGGATAGTGTTGGTAGTTTATTCAAAAAAAATTATAACAAACCACAGAGGTCTATGGTTTGTACTACAACATAGTTTTGAACATAGTTATTTACCGCAACATTACTTACATCTCATGACATCTTACAAATCTACACATTTCAAAAAGATAAATAATTGAATTATATCATTATATTTAGACTTATTAATTATATAGATAGAATTTCATCAAAACTATCATTTTTTTATAATGATCTATCATATGTAATCATTTTGAGATATTAGTAAAGAATACTTAAGAGATCTTGAATTTTTTTGTGTTATGTGAATTCATAGTTTTTAGTATTGTTAAAAATGGATTTTTAAAATGGACCCTACCAAGAACAAAAATAAATAAGGCATGGAAAACACATCCATATGGAGCAATAAATATTGGAAAAAAGGATCAAAAGTTGCTCAAAATAGTAAGAAAACAACAATAACCACACATCAGTTGGAGAGTAAAGAAACAAAATAAAGATACAACCTGTTATACATTTTATTTTTTAGATCTAAGGGTCATTTTCAAAGGATACATTTATTTCTTACCTTTAGTTCCCCTTTATTACACATAATATTCCAATCTCCACCTTCACCTAGGTTTGGTATAATTAGAATGGAGATTTCAAGTGAATTGATTGTAGATGGTGAAGAAATATTTTTTGACAATTCTTCTCTTTCTCAAGTGGCTGATTGAATTTTATTTGGAAGGGTGTGATCCATTTTATTTTCCTTAGAAACAATTATGAATCTTCCTGAGTCTGATGTATTACCTTTCAAAGAGTGATCTTACTTTGAATATACGCTCAGATCTTCCACTTACATTTCCAAAACTAGATCAGGAGCCACACTACTTTCTTTACTTTCTAATAAAGATTGTATAATAATATTTTTAGGTCTAACTTCCTTACAAAATCAAATTTTATTTTTATATTTGAGGTAAGGAAAATTTTTAACCAAATGGATAGTTTGGAAACATTTATGGTATCTAAAGGGTAGACCTTCACAGTCTAGTGGCTACGCCTAGGTTCTATTTCTGATTTTTAGTTCTATTTGTGCAGGTAAATCTTTAGTGATATCAACATTGACTAAAATTTTGGAATAATTTGAATGGATCTCTTCTAGGGTTTTTTGATTAGTAACCCAAAATTCTCTAATGGATTTTGTTATGGTTTCTAAAAATATAATACTCCCAAAATTGAAGAAGTAGATAGGGTAGTCTAATACAAATAGGTTTTGAATTAAAAAATTTAGTATATGCATTGATATCAAGGAGCCATGGCTTATCCATAAGCAAATGGTGTTCCCATTCCCAACGTAATTCATTAAAAAATGCATATGTACGCTTTAGAAATTTGCCCATGTCCTTGTGTGTTTTTTATTGATTGTGTATGTAGACATTTGAACATGTCCATATATGTAACTCTAAGCCAGATTACTTTCTATTTGCATATTTTAACATTTGAACATGTCATTTTATGTCTTTTTTTTCTTATATTTAGTGACATGTGCCCATGTCCCTTGTATTATTTCCCCTTCTCCTACTTTGTGTGACTAATGTGTGTTGTATATATGTTTTTTTTATATACCTCATGGCCATGACACTTGTCTCTTTATTATTACACACTCCAGTCTTAGATGTCATGAGGTACCTAATGCATCTCACCTTCCTAAATGGATGTCATGATGGACATAATGCCCCATCTCCCTAGGTAGTTACTCGATTATTACTCATTTGTTATTAGATACATTTTTGTATCTATCTTGACACCCTTGTGAATACTAGACATAACATACATCACAAATTACAAATTTATGCTTAGATTATATTACATTATGATGTTATGTATGCAAATTATATTTTATTATTATGAAGATATCATATATGCTTTGACTAACATACATATTGCAGATTTTTTTTAGGACTATTCTTACACATGTTCAACAACTCCCCTAAGAAAAGGGGGAGTTCATAGGGGTTTATCATAGATATCAAGATCTTATAATACATTCAAATTATATTTTCATCACACAAGATTAAATTAAATAAATTAGACTCAATAAACATAATGGGAAATAGTGACATAAAGATAAGTACAATTGCACATAAACTAGAGTAATAGGACATTAGTGCCTAAATTGGGACACTAGAACCACATGGCCCTATTATCCAAGATATGGATCTACTATTTAGTAGCCTTAATTTTATAAAAAATATCTATTAGATAGATAATTATAGTAGGTATAGTCTATATTTTCACAAGTTCAATTATAGATTTACATGTTTTGCTTATATTCATACAAATTCATCTCACATTCATACCAATTTTCTTAGATTGGGGGCATCATGCATAGCATGACCATTCCCATTTTTAATTTAGATACTCATATAAATATTAATATAACTTAGTATATAATTCACATGATTAGATATCATATTTAGGGGAATGTGTGCAGCACATTATTTTCATTTGCTCATTTACACATCGGTTGATCGGATGGAATGACAAATTCCATGTCATTCTTTATGATGTATACATATGAAATTATATTCTAGGTTACACATTCGTTTCATGCCTTAATCCATTTGAAATGGTCTACATTCCTGAGTGGCTCAAAACAACCTATAAGTGGCCACAAAGTTGATATTTCTAATTACATCACATAGTTTATATTTCATATGCATCGACTACACATGGGTAGATAATGATGGATTCATAATTTATTTGATTTTTTTAATCACCTACATGAAAGGGTCAGATACACCATTAGTCTAATCCAAGCTATTAATAGTTCATAATCCACCAAGTATGGGTTAGAAATGATGGAGTCAAAAATGGATTGTGTTCTTGAGCCACCCACATGTGAGGATTCATCAAGCTATTCATCGATTAATCACTATGTACACACACATATTATCATCAAGTTTATCCATTGGTTCATGTACCCAGTGATTTTTATTCATTATTTTACTCTCTCTCTCTCTCTCTCTCTCTCTCTCTCTCTCTCTCTCTCTCTCTCTCTCTCTCTCTCTCTCTCTCTCTCTCTCTCTCTCTCTCTCTCTCTCTCTCTCTCTCTCTCTCTCTCTCTCTCATCTCTCTCTCTCTCTCTCTCTCTCTCTCTCATCCTTTTACTCAATTTTACTTAGTTTTGCTTATTTACTCACTTTTGTCTCTATTTTTGATATCTCTTATGTAAGGACTAATCTAGCATGTTTCACATAAAAGAAATGCATTGGATCATGCTTCACATAATTATTCTCAACTTCACACCCTTATCCCCTTAGGTAAATCCAATTATGCTTATTTTTCCTTTATCTTAGTTAATTCAATTTGCTACATTTATATAATAAGGGGGGTGGGGGGGAGGCAAATGTGATCACCTAAAAGAGATATTTTTAGTGGTAAGAATGCTAGTTGAGACCACCTATCAATAAATTATCCCTAGACCTATTTGAGAGCCTATTTTATATTTATCTAGAATTTTTGTGGGCCAAAGGAATCCCTAGTCATACCTAAAGTAGTTCTAAACCCTCATTATTGTATCCTGGCCATTTGTGCCTAGTGTTCTGCAACTTTGACACTAGCACCATAATAGGTATAGTAGTGCCACATGTTGCTAGTGTCTCAATAATGACACTATTTTCCTTTCCCTCCTCTTTTCACAAATAGATATATTTTAAAATATTAGATCTCTTAGGATTAGCTTAGGTCACTTATAACACCCACACAAGCACTAAAATGAC
>JARHVA010005692.1:1060000-1125000 GCA_037957365.1 Torreya grandis | reverse complement strand
CTTAAGGTTCACATCTCTTTCCTTTATTTATTCTTCTATATTAGCTGTCAAAATTTACACCTGATTAATTATTGTCTAGCTTCCTTATATGGATAAAAATTATTACCCTATTTTTACTATTAAATTATCATCTCTTATCTTAATCATCATCTCCTAAATTTTCCTTCTATGACTCTGTAGGCCTCACCCACTATGGTCCAAATTACTCATGATCAGTTTGTATTCCTCACCTTGTTTGGAATAGTTTAGGTGTTACAAATGGTATACGTATATATGATAATCCTTATTTCATGTCATTCATCACCTTATTTATTTTATAATATAAAAATTATTCTATCATAATTATGTTACTTACCTCATCTATGTCTTCATATGGTTTGAATATTAACTCATTCATTTTTGACAAAAGGATAGTAACAAGATTTTTAGTATTAGGATATCCACTAGTAGAGGCTAGATCAAATTTCAATTCTATTTTAATTATTCTAATCATTCTTTTCTCTCTTTCCTTTTTGTGTATATCTATCATTCTATCATTCATTTCTTTATTCACCTTTTTTTATTAACTATTTTTATCCTCTTACTACTATCTAATTCTCTTTTAATCAACTTACTTTTATTTAATACTTTTTTTCCTAGTCCATACATATTATTTGACCTCACCCAAATGTTTAGACTAGATATCTCAAGTAATCACATCTTTTGAGGATCCCCATTTTTTCCACACATAGTCCTTTAGGTGCATGGTGATAAAAGATTGTTTACCTTGTTTCACTAATCAACACTCTATGAATAACTTGTGGATGAGGATAATTAATTTGTTTAATAAATATTTCCTTTCCCATTTAACAAACATGGATCTATTAGCATCAAATTTTGTCTAGCCCTGTATAGCCTATAATATGATAATTGAGTCAAGTGTCATGCCAAACCAGCGATTGATATCTCAATTTAATGATGTATCAAGGAATTGGAGTGCATATAATTTTTAAATACTCCAATAAATAGGCATTTTAATGTGAATTTAAAAACCTTTAATATATCTAGCATGCCACAACATCTAATGCCACAATAATTATGCAAAGGTGACCCAAAATTTTTCCTCCTATGGTCTAAATAATGTCATTTTTACTTACAAAAATGTTTCACCTATTTATTTTAATTTTATATGTTTTTTTTTATGTTTTTTCCCTCCACTTTTCTATTTATGTTAACATAGGCTTCCAAACATCCAAAGGTTACGTCCCTCTAGATGTTAGTCTACTAGTGTTTATGTGGTGTGACCAAATTTTTGTTGGAATCCAATGAATAAGAGGTGGGTGAATCAATATTCAAAAATTTTGAAACTTTAATTTATCATTAACGAGTTATCAAATAATTATAGTGAACTAGCAACACATAAAGAACCATTTATATGAGCATGAGACAAGAGCATAACTCATAGAACACTAATTTGAGTATGGAAAACACAAGGGGAAGAAAACCCTCTAGTATCTACAAATGTAATACAATAATATAAGATGAAAATAATTATTTATAAAATCAATAGCTTCATATGGAACACCTACCCCAATTAGCCAAACATCCGCTTGACTAGGCTTTAACAAGCACCTACTTACAAGGAAGTACCAACCCCTTAGGTGAATAAACAAAAAATCAGCCACTTGATTGATTTTATCAACTTAAAGACACCTTATTTCTAAACCAAATGATTATGACCATTTCTTCAGATCTTCACACTCTTATCCCTCTCAAACTACCTTCTAGGCTCCTTCGCTCAACTATGTCTCTTCAACACATATTAGGTCATTTGACCTTGATAGTCATCTATAGTAGCCTGATTATATCTTCATGATAGTGTCTATTCACCTTTATAATGATATAAAATACCTAATTTATATTTTTAAATTATTATATCTTTTTCATCAACTCACTCAATCTCTAGCTAGATAATTAGTCATATTGGGCCTTGTTGTTATACTAGGTTCTTGCTCATGTAACTCTTGGTTAGACATACACACTTACAAAATTATATTTTATATAAAATAGGGATTAATAGATTATAAAAAATTTAATAAAATAATAAAATAGGTCAGGCATAGCATATAGGACCAAAATCTCTTTTAGGCCTTACAGAGACCTAATTCAATTTGGCCTTCATTAGCATACGTTACCCTTTGATATTCTTGGAGCACTTTAAAACTTCATACATCATCAGAAAACTTAATATTCCACTAAAATAGACCCATATTAATATCATCTTCTGTCCATCTTAAAGCACACCATTAGAACTATTCACAATTAGGCTTGTGCATACCCAGCAAGTATGTCTTGAATAGCTAAATATAACACAATGTTTGTCCACACAAAAATATCATAATGAAACATATAAATATAAAATTAAATGCCTAAAAAACTTCACCAAGTGAATTATACTTCACTATATAGGATAAAAAGACTCAAAAACATTCCTACAACTCGTTCACTTAGAACAACCAATTTTCTTTAAAGACTAGTGATGGTGATTTTGACCTTAAAAACCTTAATGGCTACTTTAAAAGAATAATGATTCATGTGGATGATCCTATGTTATAATTATACTATTATTAGATATAAATATAACATGATTAAATTATAATATTGGTCTTGTATAATAATCTCATGATCTGGTACCTCATTGTTTCATCTGAACTAGATAAGACAACTTATGAGCAACTTTTTCATCATATCCACTAACATCAAAAAATTATAAACAAAATTAAAATGTATTGAAAATATTTAATAATGTATTAATTTAATTTGATTCTTCCTTATTCCATTATAGCACATCCCTAATCACCTTCTCACTTTTGCTTGGGTTTCTCACTATTCTCATCATTATGTCTGTTAGTGACTGCTCAACTTGGATGATTGGTTTAGCACATATGAGGGATATAAAGTATATATAAACCACCATGGAAAATAAACAAAAGTCTTGGAATTTTTATTCCATCCATTTATCAACTTTTACTTGGTCAACTCTAATTACTACAACAAATATCTAAGAAACTATCACATTCTTGTAGGGTCTCCTCACACACCTAACAAACCAATCATACATGGAAGTTATTTAGAGAGTTTAATAAAACTTTAAATCATTCAAATAGAGATATTAGTCCATTTTGATCACTTTATAACAAATTCTTTCATATTGGGTCTTTATTAGGGTTCTTTGGGGGTTTAAACCATCTTCCACTATTAGCAATCACTCAAAATTCTTTGCCCCTTAATTCGTAAAATAATGCATATAAATTTGAGATGTTACCCTTAAAAATATACCATGAATATTTTAGGTTACCATGAAGATTTTACACATTCCAATGAACACTTTAAAGTCCTTCTCAGGTTGAGAACCCTTCATTCTATGTACATGAGAGACCTCAAAACCACTTTTCATGCCTTATACTGAAAAACATGACCTAAAACCTTGTGAAAATACCTAAAAAAACATATCATACCTTTTACCATTCTCTTATGATCTCAAACAACTTTAAATATTATCATGACCCCTCATTAAGCCACACTCTCTCTTTTGCTTGCTTAGAATTGACCT
This sequence comes from Torreya grandis, assembly GCA_037957365.1. Taxonomy (NCBI): domain Eukaryota; kingdom Viridiplantae; phylum Streptophyta; class Pinopsida; order Cupressales; family Taxaceae; genus Torreya; species Torreya grandis. The sequence goes on along the minus strand of JARHVA010005692.1, from coordinate 1,121,408 downwards.
ACAAACCACATTAGACCTTGAAAATGACCTTATAACCAATTTAAAAGATAAAAAAACATCAAATATGTGACAAAAAACCTCTTATAATGATAAATAACTACCATAAATTTTTCATAGGATTTGTAAACACTTCATAACAGCTCATTAGGTCAGGTAGGGTCTAAAACTAGTCTAGTTACAGACTTGGATTTAAGGTCTTTTTATTATAGGCTCACCTTTAAACTTTCTTGAGTGATACAATGATTTATATTAATTCTCAATAAACCATATAGATCATCATATTCCTCTTTACATCCATATCACTAGGACACCATGCTCAAACCTTCTCATTAATAGTTTACAATCTATGACTAGTGACATAACTAGGCTTCTCAAGCACTTAGATCTTGACAATTGATTTTGAAACACTCTTTGATGATTATAAACATTAATCACATGAATTACATACTTATAATAACTAAAAAATTGATCAATATCATTTATTATAGATACATTTTTTAATGATCTCATGAAGACCTTTCTTAAGAACCTTTAACCTTAATTACAATATCAATGCCAAACCTCAACAATAAGAGAAATGCTCAACAATCTCCCACTTTTTCATTGATAGAAAAATATACTTAAAAATTATCATCCTTATCTCCCATCCTAGTCCCTCTCCCCCTTTGACATAAATTACAAAGTGATGTCTTTGACTCCTTGGATCACACTCCTTAAAACCAAAATATATAACAGACAGAACTATGAGTTTATGAGACATAATACAAATATGTTCTCCCTATTTCCATTCATAACTTATTGTAAAAACTCCCCTTTTATTGTAGATAATTTTCTTGATTAGATCCCCCTAGGTAATTGTCTTCCTCAATGATTGTTAGGGGAAGGAATTACACCCATTCCTATCTTAGGTGTTCAAAAATTACCTTTGAAAGTGGTTTGGTTAAGATGTCTTAAATCTAATCCTATGTAGAAACATATTAAAGTTTGAATATTTGTTTAATTACCTTCTCTCTTAGAAAATTATATATGATGGGAATATACTTGGTCCTTGAGTACATGGTAGGTTTCTTTAAGATGATTATAGCACTTGTATTATCATAATAGATAGGGATATGACCATTATAATCCCACCTTGTAGTATTTTAGGGTATATCTCATACATAAGACCTGAGATCAACATGAATATTATACAATTTACTCAACCTCACAAGTGGATAATGGTACTAATGGTTTCTTCTTTCTTATCCATGAAACTAGGCATCCACCTAAGATGAAATATCCTCCACTAGTACTCTTCCTATCATCTATACTTCCTTCCCAATACGCATCTATGTAGGCTATAAAATTAAAGTCCTTTCTTCTTGGATACCAAAATATATACTACATAGTCCCCTTGAAATACCTGAATATCCTTTTGATTGCTTATAAATGATTTTCCTTTGGATCTGCTTGAAACCTTCCCATAAGACCTACTGCTTGCATGAAGTCTAGTCTAGAGGCACTAATTTACAATAAACTTCCAATCATTGACCTATATCATATATGATTGACCATTGAAGGCTAATATTCCTTGATTAACTTACACCTTGTGATCATGGGTGTACTCACTACATTCCATCTCAAACTTCTTCAACATCTCTCTTATGTAACGGCTTGTGATATGAATATACCTTTTTCATATTGAGTGATTTTAAACCCAAGAAAGAATGATAGTTCTCTTAGAATGGGCATCTAAAACTCTTTATTCATCACATCTCTAATGGCCTTCATCATGTTCTAATTGTTTTAACCAAATATGATGTTATCTGCATAGACAATTACTATCAACTAATGGTTATCTTCTATTTTGATGTATATATTACTATTTTCAACTCTCATTTTGAATCCTTGATCCAACATATACCTATCCAACCTAACATACAAAGATATAGGAGCTTAGTTCAGACCATAGAGATCCTTTTTCAGTCCATAAAATAGTCCTTATCATTTGATAGTGAGAACCCCTTAGGTTGTTCAATGTACACTTCCAAATTCCCATTTAGAAAGGTAGATTGGACATCCATCTAGTATACCTTTAACCCTTTGAATCATGTATATGATGGAAATAATATGATAGCCTCCAATATTTTGACTGGTGCAAATATCTCCTCAAAGTCTACCCATTCAATTGTGCATATCCCTTGCACACAACTATGGCCTTGTTTCTAGTGACTTTTCCATCTTCATTCAACTTGTTTCTAAACATCCATTTTGTTCTAATGACATTATTATCTGTAGACCTAGGAACTAGTTCCCAAGTCTCATTATTCTCTATTTGGTTTAACTCTTCATTCATATCACCTATCTACAAATTTTCTTTTATTTCTTCTATAATATTCTTAGATGAAATATTGGATAATATAGCAACATTCTCTTGATTTAGAACACTTACCAATATTATGCTTGTTTGTATACCTATATTTTTATTTCTTATGATTTGATATTTAGGATGATCTCATTGAATCTATCTTGAGTGTCCTTTTGAATCCTATCTCTATTCAACTCATTATTCCTCATCAACCTCTATAGTCTCCTCTTTATTATTGAAGTCCAAATTCTCTAAACTATCCTTTGACTATGAGTGTGATTTCTTGGTCTCATCAATATTCACATTTGATCTTTCCACTATATTTTGTAGCCTCTTATTATAAAATCTATTGGTTTATCTCATTGATGATTATCATAAGAATATACTTTCATCAGATCTATAATTAAACTTTTCCAAGTCTTCATCATCTCTTTTGATGAAACATTTACTCCTAAACACTCTAAATTATTCCACATTAGCAGGTATGCACTTCCATAGTTCCTAATGATTTTTGTTGACTTTAGTATTTATATATTCTATATTTGAAATGTAGAATGTAGTGCTTACTCCCTCTCTTCAATATCTATGAGATAATATAGACTCATTTAGCATAGTTATGTCCATCTCTTGAATTATCATATTCTTCCTTTCCAATACACCATTCTACTGAGGTGTCCTAGCTACTAAGAATTGTTTTTATATTTGATGAATCTCATAGAAGTCATCAAACTCATTTGAAAAAAGATATCTTCTTAAATCATATATTAGGCAATTTATCTTCTCATTCTTTTCATTCTCAACAAGATCCTTGAATGACTTAAACTTGTAAAGAACTTCTGATTTTTCTTTCAAGAATGCAACCCAAGCCATTATTATATAATTATCTATGAGTAACATGAAGTAGATATATCTTTGAATGATTTCAATTATTGTAGGCCCATTGAGATTAGTGTGTATTAACTACAAGGGTCTTGTAGTAGATTAATCCTTAGCCTTGAAATTTCTTCTAGTCTACTTACCATGCTAAGATGCCTTGTAAAGTATGTTTGTAGGTTTGGTGATCTTAGGCACATTATTCATAGACTTATTAGTACTAATATTGACCAAATTGTTAAATTTTAGGTGACCTAACATTTTTTACCATAGACAAATTTCAACTATCTTCCTCATAAAGCATCTTTCCTTCTTGATCTCATTCAAGACATATAGATTATTCTTAATCCTCTTAGCATTGGCATTTATCCATTCTTATTTGGCTCTCCTTATCTCTCACCCTTCATCATGAAATTTTAGTGTGTGTCATTCATTGCACATTTTAATTTCACTAATATGGTTATATTTAAAACCTTCCACATACAACACATTTTGTGTCTTGATCTTCCAATTATCCAAACTCAAGACACCCTTGCCAACTATATTGACAATTATTTTGTATCCAAAATTCATTATTCTTGCAGTATTATTCTTCAATGAGATGAACTTATTTATGTCTCCTATCATGTGACTTAATAAACCACTATCTATATGCCATTTCATGCATTCATATTGAATGTGAAAGGTAGTGTAAGCTGGCATAGAATACTCTTTGGTCTTCTATTCCTCTATGGAAAATAGTCCATCTTGATTAGTGAGCTCAATATGATCCATCCTAACTTGATTTGGCTTCTATACCAATGTTTTATCTTTCTCATACATTCTAGGAGCTTCATATGTCTTTTTGAATCTTGACGGCCTTCTAACTCTATTAGATTAGAATCTTGCAATGTGTCCTACCTTGTGACATATGTAGAAATCAACATTTAGATTCCTACTTATTGGCTTATTACTCCTTTTCTCGTGGTCCCATGATGACTTATCATTTATTGCATTAGGTTACCTAATTGGTATTTTCATGTTGGTACTCTTGACTTATTATGAATTCTCACACTCTCTATCAAACTTTTTCATTTTCTCTATGAGTTGATCATGCTCAACCTTCATGGAATTGAGCTCTATCTTCAAATGGTCATACTCAACTTCCTTTGACCTAAACCTTGTGTTGACACCTTATAGTTAACTCCTGAGATCCTTGAAAATATTATTTTGATGTTTAAAATAGTTAATAGAATCTGTGATCTCAACTTCAAGGTCTACTTCATCTTCCCCTTATTCATTGTCATAGTAGGCTTCTTCATCATACGTGTTATCTTCTTCCTATTGATCACAAGACATTATGTGATTATAAACATCATCTTCAAGATGTTGTAATTATCCCAAAGTACCAAGATCTAATACTAATTGTTAGAATCATAATGACTGAGAGGGGGGTGAATAATTCTTCAAAACTCTTACAACTTTACATTATCATTTATGAACTATCAAAGCAATATAGTGATCTAGAAACACATTAACCATTTATATGAGCATGAGACAAGAACATAACACATATAACACTTATTTGAGTGAGAAACCCTCAAAAGGAAGAAAAACCATTGATATATGGAAATGGAATATAGTTGTATAAGACATAAAATTTTAGATAAGTTCCAAATTCACATGGATCATGAATCACATCTAGAAAAGCACCCACTTGACTAGGATTTAGCAACAACCTACTTATAAGGATGCACCAAACCCATCAGTGACTCATCACTAACTCAACTAATTTATTTATTTGAGAAAATCCAATACAAATATTTACTCAACTAGCTAATGATGACCACCTCTTTATCTCTTCCCACTCTTAGCCCTCTCAAACTACCTTTTAGGTTCATTCTCTCAATTAGGTCTCTTCAAGATAGATTAGGTCATTTAACCCTGATATTCATCTATATTACCCATATTATATATTAATTATAGTTTAAATATACCATATTTATGATCTAAAATACATAATTTATCTCTTTCAAGTGTTATATCTTCCACTTCAACTCACTCATTCTCTCGCTAGATAATTAGGCCTATTAGGCCTTGTTCTTATATTATGATCTTGCTCATATACCTATTGTTCAACTTTACACAATTTACCACTTATATTTTATATATAATATGACTTATTACATGACACAAACATGAATAAAAAATAAAAATATTTTGGTCATAGCATATAGGACCAAAACCTCTTTTAGGCCTTAAGGAGACCTAATTCAATTAGGCCTTCATTAACATACATTACCCTTTGATATTATTGGAGAACTTTTAAAATTAATACATAGTATTAAAAATTCATATTAAACTCAAATAAAACCATAATAATACCATCTTAGGTCCATGAAACCTTTTATATCTAATCACCACTTAAGGCATGCCATTAGAATTGTTCACAATTAGGCTTGTCCATACCAAGAAAGTTTGTCTTAAATAACTAAAGATAAAACAATGTTTATCCACACAACCATGATAATAAAACACATATAAATAACCTTAAACAACTCAAAAACATCACTAATTATGTATAATTAATTACATAGGGCAAAAGGACTCAAAAACATTCCTACAACTTGCTCACTCAAAACTACCAATTTTCCTTAAAGACTAGTGATGGTGATTTTAAAGCTTCAACACCTATATGAGAAATTTAAAAGAATAATAATTAATTTGGATTATATTATGTGATAATTATAACATTCTTAAATATAAATATAACATGGTCAAATGAAAATATTGATCTTGTATACCTATTTTATGATCTTGTATCTGACTATCTCATATGAACCAGACAGGATAATTATGATCAACATTTTGATCATTTCCACTAACCTCAAAAAAATATATCCAACATTAAAATCTCTTACAAGTCTTTAATAATGCATTTTCTCACTTGGATTCATCCCTATTCCATGATATCACATCCCTAATCACCTTCTCACTTTTGCCTAGGTTTCTCACTATTTTCACCATTAGGTTTGTTAGCAACTAAGAAACTTGGATGACTAGTTTAGCACCCATGATGGTTTTAACCTATCTATAAACCATAATGGAAAAAAACCATAATCCTCAAAAAATTTCCTCCATCAATTTAATAATTTTGACTTGGTAAACTCTGATTGCTACAACAAATCTATAAGAAATTAACACTTTTCTCTAGGGTCTACAGACACACATGACAAACATGTCATACCAAGATGTACTTGGGAGAGTTAAATGAAACTTAAAATCACCTAAATATCCATAAAAATCCATTTTTAGAACATTAAAAAAAATTATATTAGGTCATTATTAGGGTTCTTTGAGGTTTTAAACCATCTTCCATTGTTATCAATCATTCATAAAGCTTAGCCCCTCAATCCAAAAACTAATGACTGTAAATTTTATATAGGACCCTTCCAAATATACCATGAATAGATCAATATCCCATGAAAAGGTTCAATATTCCAATGAACAGTTGAAATTACTTTTTGGTTTGAGAATCCTTCATTATGTGCACATGAGACACATCAAAACCACTTTTCATGTCTAATCCTCTAAATCATGACCTCAAACCTTATGAACATGATTAAATCAACATATCATACCTCTATCTATTCTCATATGATCTCAAACATCTTGAAATCTGATCATGACCCCTCATTAGGCCACACTCTCTCTTGTTTGTTTAGACCTTGACTTGCAAGCCACATTAGGCCTTGAAATTGACCATTTAATCATTGCCAAAGCTCTCAAAAACTCATATACCTACCATAAAACCTCTTATCATGTTCAAACATTACCATAAAACATTTATATTCCTTGGAAACACCTCATGACACATCATTAGGTCAAGCAATGTTTATAACTTGCTTAGTTACAAACTTGGATGTAAGGTCTTACCCCTGTATGCTCACCTTGAAAATCTCTTGAGTTATCTAATGCCTCACATGCATGCTCAATCAACCTTATAATTTCATCTCACTAGACCCCCATGCTCAAACCTTCTCACAAGGACTTTACAAGCTATGACTAGTGATATGACTAGGCTTCTCAAGCACTTGAAGCTTGACAACTGATCTTGAAAAACTCTTTGATAATTCTCCACCTTTCTCACATGCCTTACATTATCATAATAACTTAAAAAATTTTCAAAATCCTCTCTCATATCTACATTATTCAATGACATCATGAATGTGTTTCTCAATAACCTTTGACATAAATGACAACATTAATGCCAAACCTCAACAATAAGAATAATGTTCAACAATTTTGATATAAAATATGAAGTTGTTTCCTAAAATTAGTTTTATATTGAAAATATTAAAATTACTTAAACTAATGTACCATAAGGTCTAGTATTCATTGTAATACTTAGCATTTAATTACAAATAATTACTACATATATTCATAGTAACTCATAAATAGTAACTATTCTCTTCTATACATATTTTTTATAACCACCAAATACAATTGTTCATATAATATTTACTCTATAGCTACATAAGAAATTACATAGGTTTCTCTGCTTTGTGACCTCTTATATTTCCTCTCCATATATTATCTCTTCTATACTATCTCTAGTATATTACAATGTCACAATATAAATACTGATCCCATAAAATACAACTCAATGGTCATGTATGTTTGAGAAATGCCATTTCACTAATTAGGGCATTCTTTGTTACCAAAAATCCTTATTTATTACCACAACACTCATTTGGTATAATCCTTTATTTTGTCATCATGGAGAAGTGTTATGTTATTTTAGTAATATAATCAACTCTACAGTACCCATGGCTTGGTTCTTTGTTGAGAGATAATCTTGCCAATAGTTTTTTGATTTTGTACCATTATCTTGTCCTTGAAATAACACAAATTCATTGATATGTATAAAAATTTATCAAATAAACTAAGTGTAAAAATGTTTATCATACTTTCTCGGCATAGTTTTATACAAATTATCTCAATCTAGAATAATCTTATTTGTCTCCACAATCATGTTTTCTATGACCATGTTCTATATTTATTTCATCACTATGTCATTATGGACTAGATATTTATCCAAGTAATTTATGTGTCTTAATTCAAACCTCCATTTTCTTCATTTGTTTCTCAAATACTAACCATAATTCTCCATTTACTCATTTATGGATATATGTTCTTATTTGTCCTTATACTAGTCCTTTAGGGAAATCATTTTTATATGTTCATCTATACAAGGTAGGTGTTGAGGTTGGAAGTTAGTTAAGGCTTCACTAAAATATTTTCCCATTCACTCAAACTTATTTTTCTTATCATTTATCCATAAGGGATAACTAAGTGAGTAGGAAAAGTATGTGTGACATCTTGTAATTTTTCGTTTATATTCCCTACTTGATCTTTATATGTTGTTATATTGCCCTGATTTTCTCTTAGAAATGAACTTGATAGTTGATCATTATACTATTATATAGAATATAATCTTATGAGGATTTTATCCGCTATGATTCCTACATGGCTGATGAAATTGTCTATAGTTTTCACTAGTTAGTTTTCTATTGGTAGAGTTATACCTAGATCAAAGTATGGCCATGTCGTGGTCAAGGAAGACAACCTTTCCTTAATTCCTTCCTTTGAATTGAAAATATTTTCCATCTAATCCATTATAGTTATTTGAATAAGCTTCTACCCTACCATCTCTTCATTTATAGGTGTTAGATTCTATATAGCCATCAAAATTTGTCCTTCATCAGCAATCTAAAAGAAACTTGATAGAACTATGACATTGGAAGTCTATTGTTTTTGCTTCACCAAAAATGCCTTAATCCATGTCAATGAATTTGTATTATTTATTATGATACTATAGCCTACCCTCATTATACAAAGAGTGTTTGGTCTAGTAATTTGGGTGGTAACATCATCACTTGAACTACCTTATTTTTCCTTTCATTTCTCTTCTTGATTTACTTTCTCTTATGTTTGCTTCTTCTCTAGATCCTATTTCTATTTATTCTCTTCCTCATTTTATTTTATTTATACCAACTTTATTTTCCTCATCTAAGTTATTTTTGTTGTCTTTTTTTTGTTCTTCTTATATTTTCTAATATATTCTTTATTTTTATTCTCCTCTTCTTCTGTAAGTTTTTCTATCTTTATCACTTCTACCATTTTCTCCTCTTATTCCATTATTATTTTTCCTCATTTTTTTTCTTTGAATGTTTTATTATTTTAATTTTCATTTTATTTATGTTTATTTTTCTATCATGTTTTTTTTTTGCCTTCTCTTTCTCCTCTTTTTCTTTCTCCAATCATTGTTTATCCTTTTAAGTGGTTGACTCTATAATTTCTTGGATCTTCTTGGTTTATTCTAGCAATTATTCTTCCCATTACTTACATTGTTGGATAATTTTATTATAATATTTGTTTATATTTTTATAATTGTTTACTCTTGTCTAAGTCCTCAGAGACTACATATATCTTTTGCTTAGATGTTAACTCATTTTTTTGAGTTGTCTTAGTCTCATAGGGTCTGTAGGAGACATATGTGATTTCATGATTGTTTGTCTTAGGTCCTCCTCTAGATATTTATCAATGGTAATTTTTGATTATTTTATTTTTTCATTCGCATGTATTAAAATATATCATAGATGCTATGGAAGGATAATTATAACATCATCTAGGTAACATGGATTAATGTCAATATAGTCCAAATTTTTTATGATCACCCTATTTTTCCCTATGATATACGAATGTTTATGTAGGTTATCCACCCTTGTTATGGAAAATTCTTAATATAATTTTTATATTAGGTACCTCTTTGGTTACCCTTATTTATTTCTCAACTTATTTCTCTTCTCCACCCCTAGTTTAGATGTCTCAGTCTTTGAATATGTCACTAGGGTTTTACCTTCACACTTTGGTTTGACTTTTCTACTTCTTCTTACCTTTAAATTGTAGGTGTGGAGATGAAATATAACCTTTTTTTCCCTTACACTCAATTTTTTTTTTAAAAAATGTCCCACTTCTAGAGATGTAGTAAGAGACCCATCATGGTCCTCTACAGTCTATTTTTTTCTTTTGGTTCATGCTGACAACACTTCTCTAGGTGATAATTTCCTTTTCTATTAGTAAGTAGGAGTCCCTTTTTACACCATATATTTTTTATTTTAAATCCTCCTTAGTTGTATAATACTTTACTAAAAATGTATTCATATCATCCTTCTCCTCTTCTTCTTATTATTCATGGAGTGTTTCTAGGCTTATCACTTGTATATGTATTCCTGTAAATCTGTGAACATTGGCTTGAGGTTGAGATGATTTTATCTCTCCCTATTTATCATCTTTTGGGGTCTCCTCTTCTTCCCCCTCCTTTTGGGGGGTCATTCCTAGTTCATTTTAAAATTACTATGCCCTAGGATCTTGTGGTAGACTCCTGGCTACAATAATGACTGCCTCAACTTACTGATCACTAACCTCATAAGATAGAGGGGAAAGTGGTTATTTTTTAGCATAAGGCTCAATAAAGATGTTTTCTATATCTATAGTGAATTAGACTTATGTTTAGTCTTTTTAGATAATTTCATTTGGGATTCAACATCTTCCCTATTTTCTGCTTATTGTATTATAGGGATACCCTTTACTACATATACTATATATGCATCTATAGAAGGATCTAGACTCAATTATACTTTCCCCTTATGCATCATGATGGTTTTTGTAATGTACATATAATATACTAAAAAAAGTGAACCATAGTAAAATTTGTGGATAGTTTTACCCTTCCTAATTTTTCCTATATTCTTAAACAACTATTCATGCAAAGTGGTAACAAAGTTATATTGCATCGTAGTGGAGACCATGTCATATTTGATCTATACAATAATTTTTGTTGATGTTTTGATCCTATTTAAACTTCCATATAATAGAATTTATTATAAATCTAACCTTTATATCCTTCAAGTTATGAACTGACAAGGATCAATTACTAACTTTTGTTCTTGTAAGTACAGCTAAGGAGATGACACTCATGTTTATCTTGAAATCATAGTTGTGTTTTGAATGTCCTTCATGTAGAAGGCCTCTAAATTTTTGAATCACGTCTATAATTATGGAGTATTTTTTATCTAGATACATAATATATTCATGTGATCTCCTTATTAATACGTTGGTCATGCTTATCACCAGGTTGAAGTATGGGAACTAACTCCATGCATCTAATTTTATCTTTAGAATGACCTTATATTACATTTTGTATTATATTTTTTTTGTTTTTGAGTTTATTTAAATCATCTCACTTATTTTTTCCTCCAAATATGAATGATAAATTTATGCCAAATATATTTTGATGTACTGGTATGTATCATCTGCATATGTGACAAGGAAAGGAACTTTTAAAAATAAGCCTAATGGATTTAAATATTATGATTTGGTAGAATACTTCTTGTGTTTATTTTATTAATATATTTGGTCATGAAAACATGAGTAATATCCATTGGTTTGTCTAAGTATCTCATAAATTATCTTTGAATCAAGTATGAACACTTCATCAAAAAAAATTGCAATGTTGGTACTCGAGCAATTTTCTAAATTTCATATTTATCAAACCCTTGATTTATAGCCTTACTTTTATATATGTTAGTCACATTGAGATGTTTAATTAAATTAATATCATTTATTATTTATGTCTAATCCTTCCTTTCAGTTTATTTGGCACACAATTATATGCCTTATATCCATTTATTTCATGTTTATCTTCTCTAATGTCATTATCTAAAAAAAAAAAAAACTATGTAATTATTTTTCATATTTTACTTTGTATTGAACTAATCTGCCTAATTTTTGGTCTACGAAGAAAAAAATCAACTGTGATTATGATTTATTTATCCTTCTCTATTACCATAATCTATTTTTTTACTTCTAGAGATATATACTTCCAATTTTTACAAATTATGTATTTGTGGAGAAAAATTGAGTTGTTTATTTATCTCATGATATATTACCACTATCCTATATTTTTTACCATAGTTTTAAAATTTTCTTATTTCCATTTTACCATTAATCATCTATCTATTCTACATGTATGTTTTTATCCTATTTCCACATTCTATGTTTGTGAAATGAATTGTGAGTTGATTTGCTTATAAAATATATTTCTCGCTTACTGCTTTGTGGCTATTTATTCTGTAGTTTTGTATTTTTATTTCTTCCATTTTCTACATATATGGAAATAATTGAGAAAGTGTACAGGAATTTGTTCACCCATGTAACTACCACCATATTTTATTTATTACTACACATTTATAATTTATTTATGCACAAGATATATACCTTTATTTTTGCCTTCTATCCATTTTAAATGTATTTAGGTTTTTAATTATAGACTTTTAAATTTATTTTATATTTTTCCCCCTTTTTAGTATTTCAACATCACTTCTATATTACTTGTTATTTTATATATTTATCCTAGTAGTGTGTTTTGGAAACATCAAATAACTAGATACTGAGATACTTATTTTTGGGCTACCATAATATCCTTATTTAAATTTCCTATTTTAGAGGATAGTACCAACCTAATAGGGAAATGACATGATCTATGAATAAACGCATAAGGTTATGGTATAGATAATCTCAGTACCTTATACCAAATATCAGTTAACTGGAAGGCCAATGTGACCTTAGTAGTTATCTCATCTTTATTTTTCCAACCCACCACCAGAGTTGTCTATGATGTGGGGTTATAGTTGAACTCCATTAAAAAATCCTTGTCTCATGTACCTACTAATATTATTAGCTTGATCATCCCTAATTCTTAAATATTTTCAGCTATATGGGTTCCACTCCATCATATTTTTAGCTTGTTCATCTTTTTATACTTGCTATCATTTAGTAAAACCTTGTCCCCAATTAATATTATTTCATCATTATATATTTATCATGCAAATATTTTTGGTGTATTTTCATTTGCATTTAGTTATATTTTGCTAAAAACCTATTCTCATTCATTTTTTCTAATTCTATGAACCTTTATTGCATGTAATATTTGTCACTAATTCCTAAGATTATTGGAAGTCTTAAAATTGAAAATATTTATTCCATTAGCATTACCCCTTCCAATCAATATACAAAATGAAAGGGATGGTTTTTCGCCAATTGTTTATGAGTAGTGTGGTAAGAATATAAGATTGATGGTATCTTGGTATCTTAGTATCTCAATTCCCTATTTATATATTTCACACTTTAGTTCATACCTTCTCTTATAATTTATTGAATGTATCAATAGTCCCATTCACTTGCATATGTTAAGGTTTGCTTTTGTGATGCTAGATTGAGAAGTTTTTTTAGTAATTATATAATTATGTTATTAACAAAGTATATCCCCTAATCACTAATTGTATTCAATCAACATCCAGACCATATAATTATATTTTCATACAAAAATTTGGTGGTAGCCTTTGTGGTATAAGCTTTTGTTGGGATAACTTATGCCTATCTTTTTAGATATTTTTCTCTAGTGATAATGTGCCTAGCATTACTTTTCCTTACCATAGGTTTAATGTGGCCTATAAAATAAATTTCCCATTTTTGGAATGGGGCTACTTCTAATATTCAATAGAGAGGCATATCATATCTATAATTTGTATTATCCACTCTCTCACAACTCTCACAACTTCTTACATACTTATGTGCATTTTTAAAAAGGAATGACCAACACAAGCCTACCAATAATATGTTTTTACTCATAGCTTCTCCATATTTATTCCCTCCTAAGACCCCATCATGAGTTTTTCTTAATATATTATGCCACTCATGTGGTAATGACACTCTATGAAATACATCATCCCTTCATTTATTATATACTACTCCTTCGATAAAAATAAATGTAAATTCTTAGATCATCAATATTTACTTTTTTAATGTCATGTACTCTTCAACAAACTCTCAGTTGGATAAAAGTTATACAATAGCTTATATATTTTTGGGTACTTCTTCCACATGGAAGAAGTGATCTCTATGAAAATCATCCTTAATTGGTTCCATATACTACATTATTATTGTTATTGATAGGTAGTTAGGTCCATTTTTTACTTTTCCCTATTTCACCACAATTTTGAAATCAAATTATTAGAATAAAATAAGCCACTAGCCAATAATTCCTTATATTATTGGTCTACTTATTAGATATTTAAGTCATTCATGATAAAATATAAATGGGGTTGCTAATAAGTAATTCTTAAATTTATGTACCACATAGACCATAATGAGTGCCTCCCTCTCCATAGTGAAATTTTTTATTTCTTGCTCTTGTCAATTTCTTCCTAGTAAATAAAATTTGATGACCTATATTTTTGTAGGGTTATGATAACACTACTACTATTTCAATTCCATAGTGTTAAAAATTTACGTGGAATGGGATTTTCCAGTCTAAAAATACTATAATTGGGGAATTTGTAATATTATTCTTTACATATCAAATTATTCCTAGCATTGTATTGACTAATATAATGGTTGGTTATGTTTGTTCTTTAACAATTCTTCTATGGGTGTCCTTATAGATGTGTAGTTTCTTATAAATTTATGGTGATATCCAATATATCACAAGATAGTTATAAATTCATATTGTGCCTTTGGTGGTGGTATATTTATGATTATTTTAGTTTTAAGAGGATCTACCATCAATATTTATTTATATATTATGTGTCCTAGTAAATCACCAAAGGGTGTAACAAAGATTTAAAAAAAATTATGTTTAGATAAATGTTTAATTGTTTACATGTTTGAAACATCATCACTAGTGTTTAAAAAATTTCTTTGATTAACCCATATATTATCCAATCATATAAATATAATTACAAAAATTCATGTATGAAATATCGAAACACATTCACCATTTATGCAGTTAAGCACAATCATTGCATTATTCAATCCAAAGGTAATCACTGTATACATAAATTATCCCTATTCTATTGTAAATGCATTTTTTGGTCTATTATTTGATGTTATCTTGAATTTATGGTATCCTTAAAACCTATTAGTGAATGAGTATATTTTTTACATGCAACTCTCTCCAATATCTCTTTAGTGAATGATGTTGGGAAGAGGTCATGTAGACTTAGCTTATTGAATTATTTTTAATCAACATAGATGTCTATCTCACCATTTTTATTATTTTTAATCACTATGGTGCTTATCCATTTAGTATCTTACATAGGATTTATAATTTCATCAGCTAACATTTTGTCCAATCTAATCTTGAATTTTGAATTAGAATTAGGATTTAGTCTGTATGGTCTTTTCTATAGTGATTTGATGTCCTCTTTCAACTGAATCTTCATAGTAAACACATATTACCTTATTCATTTGAGACTAGTGAATGTTATTGGGAATAAATCTTCAAATTTCCTTAATATCTCTACTATACTTTGTACCTCTTCTTCTTCCCAATAGTTTCCTACTTTTTCTATTTTTAGATTTCCTTTAGCAATGATATTTTCTTATCTAATTTAATTAGGTTGAAATAAATACTCTATTTAATATTTTATGTTGTTGAGGAGTTGTGTTTCTTCTTCCTCAATAATCTATTTTGATGTTTTCTAGTTTTTCTTCTTCATTCTCCTCATGTTTTATATTTTTTATACAATATGTCAGTTGTTCAATCTTTGTTGCTATTGTATTTCTTTCCATAATTTTTGGTAACTTTATCACAATTATTACAATATGTTCCCAATAATTGACATCACCAAATTTAATTTCTTCTATTTTTATTTTGTAAAGATGTTGTTTTAGGGTTTAGCCTTCCATCAATAAAAAAACTTTTATTTTCCACAATGCTCTATAGACTCTAATATATGAGTAAAAAAAATTGAAAGATCTACCAAAAGTTATTTTTATATTTTACCATGTATTATTTCCCTTATGCATCTCTTTTTATAAGTACCATTTTTTTGTATAATTTACAATGTCTGAAAAAATAATTGTACCCATGGGCGTATATTAGTTTTCCCTCTTGTTGTCCATGCATTTTCACATGGGTCAGTATGTATCCATGGGTTGGTTTTATCATGTAAATTATTATCTATAAGAAGTATATTTATGATTCCACAAACCTTATTTAATGTAGTACACATAAAGTTTTCAAAATATGGATGGTTCCTTTATGGGTTCATCACCATCTTTTGTCTATAATAGTGAGTGGGTTATCAATTAATTTCATCCTTATTTATTATCATGTAAATAATCTCACCATATATTGTAAATAGTCATCAAATGATCTATTTCCAATAAATTTAGATACTTTATGTGGATCATTCTATGTGGTGAGCTCCTTTTCTTTGAGGTACCAAATTTTCTAATGCAGTCATAATTTTACATTTGTATGTTTTTTATTATTATGAAACATTCCTTTCACACTATGGTTTATTGATCACAATACATGAAGGCCTAAATTTCATCCCCTAAGGGTGACTCTCCTTCTTATTATTTTACAATCAATTCCCCCTCATCACTAGGTTCCAGTTCATCTTCTATTTTTTTAATTTTTTTAAGAGTATACATACCAATAGGGTCATTAACTTCACTATACTCATCTTCTAACCATGTTTATTATGACCATGCCACTAGAATTCCTACTTCTAATGGAAAATAGACTACCAATCCTTTCATTTCAAATTTGATTTCCTCTTCTTAAGAATCTAAGGATCCATTATAGTCAACAAACCATTTTTTGTTCAATAATGTTAGGTAACCATATCATACATATTAATTACCTCAAAATCTACCTTCCTTTTTATCCAAATAAAATAAAAATTCAAATTTTTTTAAATTGATAATTGGTGAGCATAGATTTCCATCATCCATGACAATATCATATGCTACTGCATGCAAATGTGATTTCTCCAGTAGCACCCATGTGCTCTGTGGTGACACATTTATATTTGTATCAAAGTCTAAGAGTTTTTTATTTATTTATTGACAATTTATTTTTAAATTTAACTAAATGGAATACTTTTGATATTTTTAATTTTTTCTAAATACATGATTTGTATTTTGATTTTTACCTTCTCTTTGCACCTAATGTTCTCTCTTGATTATTCCAATATTTACAAAACTACGTGAGCTTAGATAGTAGATCATTTCAAATTATTAATCTCATTACTATTTTAAGGTCCCTAACCTCCTATTAATTAAAATATGTTAATTTGAATTGATCCTTTACATTTTTTTAAGTTTTTAGTTTCTTAATTTTATTTGCAATGTGATCATGTTCATAGATATTTGGTTTCTTAAATTACACATTTATGTATAATTATCCATTAGAGTTAGTGGTTAATTATTTAACTTTACCTATTTTCTTCACACTTCTAGTGTATACTAATACTCATGGTTTTGAATCATTGTTCATGATATGGAGAGCCATTTTCCATGGCCTCTCTTTTTTCTCTCTTATTGTTTTTTGACACTATCTAATTTATTTCGATAGTTTGATTCTTTGGGATAAAATTTCCTCTTATTCTATTTTTTTCTCTTCCTCCTTTTTATAATGAACTTTATCACATTTCAATTTCATTTATTTTTCTTTTTCTATTTTAATTATCCCTTTTCATAAGAGAGATTTTGTTAATTATTATTTTTATGTTCCACCATTTTAGGACATGAAAATGAATCATCTATACCTTTTTAATTTTAGAATCTTCTTTCCATTTGTGTTACTTCATCAAAATTTTGATAGATATTCCTCACATTCGTAGATTTTTAAAATGTTGGTGGGAGCCTCTATTAATTATACCACTAGTTAGAATTCTTATTATATCCTCTTCCACCTATGTAATTTATCCTTATGAGGTATCCTCTTCTACAACCTCCTTAATTTCCTCATCTATACAATCATTGATCTTTATTATACTACTAGACTTTGCTATTTTGAATATTTGGAGGTGCCTAATATTATTAACGAGAGTGCGATATACTAGCATTGTTCATTTTTATTTACAATAATGGAATTTGTTGTACTATTAGTGCTTTTCTTTGAATGGTGTTATGGACATCTTCAAGTTAATTTAAAACAAAGTAGTTATGATTACAATAATTTAATAAAAAATAATTAGTACAATGCATTATTTTATTTGTGAGGGGCGTCACTTTCATCATAGGGAATTTATGTTGTGGATTTTATTCGTATACTTTGCATATTCTAAAATAAATAAATTCACCATATATAGCTTATTGATCAGATGTTTTAGTCTTAATTATTATAACTACAAATATAATGTTTCAACATCATCTTCTAATGAGATAGTTGTATATCTTCTCTAGGACTATGCTTATAGCCTTCACACCATTTATAATGTTTCCAAGAATGTGTTGAAGATATTCCCATCCATATTGGCTCTATGACATGGTAATAATATAGATATGAACCATTTATTTTATTTTTTTCAGAGATTCTTCTAGCTTTCACACTATAGATTTAATCTGTTTATCATAATCCTTGACAATTTCATTTTCATTTTATATTAGTTTTCTCATCTTTCTAATGCTTTCTGTTGGTATGTTTGGGAAGTGAAAATTGCATTTAAATTATTTTTAGAAGTTGTTCCATGTAATGGAATATCTAGGGTAAGTCTTCATTTACCATTTCAATGTGCCATTTCTTAATGTTCTAACAAAATCAAATAACATTATTGTTTCATTAGTAATGTTGTGCTTTCTCCAATATGTGTCTAATGCAAAAAAATGTTATTCTAAATTTTTTATTTATTCCCAAAATAGTGGTAATTTCATCCTATTTTTTCCATCTTCATGTTCATATGGTGGTTAAGAAACTTGTTGTGAGAATTTTTAGTATTTTTTTCCTGGTTGTCTGATTTACCTACTCCTATATTACTATTGAAATTTTGTTGTTTAATAACTCTCTACTATTTTACTAGATTTTTGTTATGACATTTATCTCTTTTCAACTCTATTTTGAATTATCTTCTTCCTAATACCTCTACTTGATTACTAAAAATTACCTTCTTCTCTCAATCTCTTCCACATGACTCTGATATCTATTTGCTACTTTTTCACCAACAAATATATCTCTTTGTCTAAAATATGGATGTATATTTATATTTTAAATTAGCACAAGGGATGAAAATTTGTCTAAAAGGTTAATTTCATGTTGGGGTATCTTACGGTTTAGATTTAGGGAGTTGCATCACTTTGAATATCTCATTTTATATCTTTTATCTCTAATTTTCATTATTCCCCAATGTTTTCATTAACTCATCCTATTTATATTAGATTATATTATTCATTATATCTATTATGTATTTCTTTACTACGGTGACTAACATTTATCTCAACCACACCTTTCTCCCTAAGGTTCATATCTCTTTCTTCTATTTGTAATTGTATATTATCTGTAGCTCTTTTCTCTTGATTACTTATTATCAGACTTCCTTCAATTTTAAACTTTCCTCCCTCAATTATACAATATAATAAACATATATTATCTTTATCATCACCTCCTCACACTTTCTTCTATGACTATGTAGGCATCATCCACTATGGTTCAAATTACTCATGATCAGTTGGTCTTTCCACCTAACGTTTGCAATAATTTAGGTGTTCTGAAGAGTGTACCTAAATATTTTAATTCCTGTTTTATTCCAATAATAAACTTATAAAGAATACAATATAAAAATTATTATATTAATAATATATTACATGCCTCATCTCCACCTTATTACGATGTGAATAGCAACTCATTTATTTCTAGCAGAGGGACAATATCAAGATTTTTAGTATGAAGATATCTACTGGTATAGACTAGATCAAAATTCTTTGCTATTTTACATCTTCTCATCATTATTTCCACTCTTTAATTTTTATATCTCTTTCTTTATTTGCTACTGACTACTCTCATTATCCATCTAATTTATCATTTTCTCATTCACCATTTTATCTTAACTATTTTTAATTTATCCTCTTACTATTAGCACCTTCTCTATTAATTAACATACTTTTACTTGATACTTATTTGCCTATACCCTACATCATTTTTAACCTCCCCCTACTTTTTATACTAGATATATTAATTATTCACATCTTTTGAGGATCCCCTTTTTTCCACATGCCATCCCTTAGATGCTTGGCCCTAAAGTAACAATTTACTTTCTTTCGCTAATCTTAACTCCAAAAATAGATTACAAATGAGGATCATTAATTTTTTCAATAAGAGCTTCTTTGAACCTATAATAAACTCAATTTAATTATTGTTGAAGCTTATCCAACCATGTATAGCTAAGACTATGATAAATGAGTAAAGTTTCATCTTAAACTAGTGGTTGATAGCCCATGTTAATGATTTATCAAGGTGTTAAAGTGTGTCTATATTGTTTTAGTACATTGAATAGGTATTTTAACATGAATATGGAAACCTTTCCTCTATTTTACTTGTTACATTATTTTAGGCCACAACACTTGTACAAAGGTTACCTATAATTCTTCCTCTTGTGATCTAAATAATGATGCTTTTACTTTGGGTAATTTTTCATCTATTCTCTTAACTTATGTGTTTTTTTTAAGTGTTTCTTCCCACTAGTATTTTATTTCCATTAATACTGGATTATAAAACTCTAAAGGATACTTTCCATAGGACATTGGTCTACTAAAGTCCATGTGGTCTGACCAAATGTTGACAAAACTTTTTAAGCTATTGGCTACATATAGTTTTATGTTGAGTAGGATAACTTTAGCTATATTAATTTACCACAAGATTTAATATTGACTAAAATATATAACATTAATTTTAAAAATAATTAGTGTCTATATTCACAATAACTCATACATAATGTACAAAAAAAATATTTCATAATCTAACTCTTCTCAATTATATATATATTTATTATAAACCTTAAATATAATTATTCATATGCTCTTTACTCTATACTACATTAACCAGTTACATAAGTTACTCTAATATGTAACCTCTTATAATTACTATATGTGTCTTCTCTATTCTATGTTATCTCTAATCTATTATAATATTGTGGTGTAAACACTAAGAAAATACAACAAACTCAATGATCTTGTTTGTATGAGACGCACCTTTTCTCTAACAGGCCATCCTCTATGAATTTTTTTTTACAGAAGTACCCGATCATTAGAATTATTTTTTATATCAACCTAGAAAAGTATTATATTATTTTGGTAATGGAATCAACTCTACAGTACCTATGGTTTGGACCTTAGCTAATAGAGAATCCTTCCAACACCTTAAGTTCTATTTATTCCTTAATTATTATCAATTTCAAATATTTGAATTATCTAGATTATTTCATGTTGTCTATCATGATTGGACATTGATTTATGCATGCTTATTTTTGTTGGAGAATGAAACTTTGATTGATTTTCTAAAGAATACATGCATGCATATATACAATGTAAATATAATTATTAGACTACAATGAACAAGATAGCTAATAAAAACTAAAATAAAACTAATACCTAACTAGCTTAGCTTAGCATAACTATTAATTATGTTAACAAAAACATTGTAATAACTAATTAATTATGCTAACATTCCCCCCTTTATTAAATTGTTTTTACAAATTTACCCCTATAATATATCATATTTCACCTTGCCAAGAGACTTGGTGAGTATATCTCCTATCTATGAATCCATCGAGTAGTACTAGAGCTAAATATGGTGATTCAAAACTTATTCTCTGATGTAATGAAATTGAACCTCAATGTGTTTGGTTTGTTCATGAAAAATTAGATTATTCACAAGCTTAAAAATACCTTGATTATCATAGATTAGAATAAGTGTCTGATCTTCAGGAATCTCCATATTAGACAAAATGTGATGTATCCATATTGCTTCACACATAGCTCATCATGTAACATGATACTCTTATTCCATGGATGAGAAAGCAACTACTGACTACTTTTTACTGATCCATGAAATGGATCTAGATCTGAGATGAAAAATGTATCTTGAAATAGATTTTCTATCATCAACAAATCTAGCATAGTCTGAGTGGGTGTACCCCTACAAGAATAACTAACTATTATTCTTGTATTCTAGGCCATACTCAAGTGTGCCTAATATAGATCTCAAAACATTTTTTGATGTAACCCAGTAACATTTCTCTAGCTCCTACATAAATCTAGAAAGATAGCTCATAGTAAAACATATATATGGATTGGTGTAGGTCAAGTAGATGAGACTCCCAATTCACTATCTGTAGAGAGTTACATCCACTTGAGGGGAATCCTAAAACTGAGAGATTTGTAAACCTTTCTCCATCGATGTTGAAAGAGGTTTACAGTCTGACATTCTATATTTTTTTAAGAGTGTCATAGTGTATTTCATATAGGAGATAAAGATGTGATTTTATTTCTACCATATCTCCAAGCCAAGATAATAACGTAGTAGCCCTAAATTAGTCATATTGAAGGATTTCTTTAGGTTATTCTTTGCTACATCAACAAGATCATCTAAACTACTAGTCACAACATCATCCACATACAAGACAAGAATGACAATATTTGTACCAAATTTATTGATATAAAAATTAGAATCAGAGGGGATATGAATAAAACCATGATGCAATAGGTGATCATCTATTTTTATGTACCATGCTTGAGGTGCTTGTTTAATTTCATAAAGAGACTTAACTAGATGGCATACCTTATGTGGATGTTTTTCATTTATGAAACCTTTTGGTTGGGTCATGTATACTTCTTTCAGATCATCATTTAGGAAATCACTCTTGATTTCCATCTACTAAAGTTTCCATCCATAATATGATATTATCACACAAACAGTTATGATGGTCTTGATCTTTACAGTGGGTGCAAAGGTCTCCTCATAATATATGCCTTCTTGTTAAACATAACCCTTTGCAACAAGTCATGCTTTATGTTTTTTGATGGATCTATCTACATTGTATTTTATTTTGAAGATCCATTTTTAGATAATGGATTTCTTCCCTATAGGTAGATCAACAATTTCCTACATCCCATTCTTGATGGGGTAATCATATTCTACATCCATAGATTTCTTGTACTAGGGTTAACTTAAGGCCTCTTGAACTATCTCTAGTTTGGTGTTGTCAACCACTTAACTCATGTGTGTAAGACTGACTTCATCTCTCAATTGTCTTCTTGTTCAAACTCCTGATGATGTGTCTAGAGGAGAGCTCATGTGTGAGTCCTTGATTATGGAATCTAGCAATTTAGGAGGCCATTATGGCTCTTTATTTGATGAAAAACTACCCTATAGATTACCAAAATCAATGAACAATTCAACTTCTTGCAGCTCACCTTCTTCATGCTCATCATCTAATTATGGGAATAGTCTATGAAAGGTGGTCTGGTCTATTCCTTCTATGCTAATGAGTTAAATGATGACTCATCACAGACCACATCATGACTTTCATAAATATTCTTCATCTTAGGTTCCATGAGATGGTATGCTTTGGAGGTAGTGATATACCCCAATAAAATACATTAGAGGGTCTTTGGTTCAATCTTCTTCCTTTTCTTATCTGGAACATGTATAAAAGAAGTACAAGCAAATACTCAAAGATGAGAAATATATGGTTTATGACCACTCCATAGCTATTACAATGTCTTGTCTATCAAGATATTTATTGGTTCTCTATTAAGAATATAGATAATTGTCTGTATTGCTTCTACCTAAAATTATGCCATCAACTTTGTAGTGAATAGCATGAAATGAGCCATCTCCATGACTTAGTGATTGCATCATTCTACTATTCTACTCTACTGAGGCATGTAGGGAGTAGTCAGGTGTTGCTTGATATCATGTTGCTTTAGGAATGCTGAGAATTCTTTTGAAGTGAATCCTTCCCCCCCGATCTGAGTGGAGGAGTTGAAGTTTCTTCTCAGACTGTGTAATAACATGTTGATAGAAGGTCTTGAAATGTGTAAGAGCTTCACTCTTCTTTTTGAGAAATAACACCCAAGTCTTGTGAGAAAATTCATCAATAAACAATTGAAAGTACCTAAATACTTGATGGGATGCTGGCATGGGTCTACACAGATCATTATACACCACAACAAGTCATTCCTTTACATGTGAGGAACTCAGCTCAAATGAAACATGATGTTTTTTGCCCAAAAGATAATGAAAACATATTGGTAAAGAATGAGAAATCTAAGGAATTCCATGTACCATTACCTTAAAACTAAGCTAGAAGAGGAAACTAATAGATAGATGCCCATAGCAGTAATGCTAAAATATAGTGGATTCTACTGTAAAGGCATCGAGTGTAACTTTACTACTTGAAATTGCATCTAAGGCAAATAACTTATCATTCAATAAGTCTTTAGCAAGAACTTAACCTTCTCAAGAAATGAGACATGATTTGATGCCTTCCTAGACTAAAAACTCTTATTTTATCTTATGATGTAATAGCTGATTGATAGATAAGAGATTTGTTGTCAAACTAGGGACATAAAGTACCTATGTGAGAACACATCTTATCCAGAGAGGAATGGTGACATGTCCAATTCCTTTCACAACATACTCTTTATCATTAATAATTCAAACTCGATCTCTAATTGGGTGAGTTGTCATTGAATCAAAGAGTTCCTTACATCCATTCATGTGTTTGATGGCGCCAGAGTCTATTAAACAAACATTCTTCACTTTTGTTAAGGTTTAGGAGACTAGTACAAGATCATCTTGGGCTCTATATGCTACTTCTTCTACTACTTCATCATTAGATGCAATCTCCTCTTTATTTTGTGATACTACATGCACTTTCTACTTCCATTGTCGAGGATGTCTCTTAGATTTATTTAAATCTTCTTTATTGGAAGATCCCTCTTGACTAGATTGGCCTTGATCCAAGGCATTATACCAATAATGATCAGTATCATGCATGTGGGTTTTGTAAATGTAACACCATTGCTTTGGCTTCTCAGTCTTTTATTGTTGTTGATGTTTCTATTTGCTTCTAAGGTCCTTTCTTGAATTTTTGACCCTATTACTTGGATATTAGGCCTTTTTCCTCAAATTCTTCATGCATAGACTGTATTACTTCCTCCTATTGAAGCAAATTGACCAATTCTTTGAATGACACCACTTGATTGGTAATGTTGAGTGTCATAACAAACATGTGAAACTGATATGGGAAAGCTCTTAGCATGATTGGAACCAACATCTTGTCCCTAATCTTTTCTCCAATTGTAACAATTTCTACTCATAGTTCTGCAACTCATCATAAGAACTCTTCAACCTTTTCACCTGATTTCATATTGAGTATATGAAGAAGTGATTATAAATGCAGAATTTTCATTTGGTTCTTCACCTCATAAATTATGGGAAAAATGTCCCACACCTCCTTCAATGTCTATTCATTATGAACAAGTGGTTGTACTTCATTAGTAATATTAAGAGTTATCAACATGAGCACTTTCACATATGACTTGTCAAACTTCTTTTACTCATCTAATCTAGCAGGATGGGTCATTATTCCAGTAATGATGCCCCATAATTATTCAAATTGAAGAATCATTCACATATTTATCTTCTAGGTGGAAAAATTTGTCCCTTTCAAGAGTTGGGCATCTAACAATAACAACTTGGGTGTAGACATTTTTGTGTGTTTTCTTACTTTACTTTTTAAAGAAAATTACAAGAAAAACAATAATTATTTCTTCAAAGTTTCAAAACATTTTGTATTACAAGGATGTACCTTATTAAAATGGCATCTTCTTTTCTCTATTCACCATGCTTTGCTCTATGGAGTCTTTCAATGCTTTCGAGGTCTTCAAGAGACTTTTCCATGCACTTGGCTTATAATTTTAATCATGATTTGCATATACTTTTGATTTCACATGTTTGTTCACAAAGTCTACCAGCTCTTACTCTAGCTAAGTCATTGTTGTTGAACTCCAACCACCACTTTAGTGAAAAATTGTGTGTTTGTCAAGTTTGTAGCTTGCATGATGGTGAGCTGCATAGATAGAATGGGAGTCAATGAAGCCAAGATGAGTTCATAGGGAAAATAATGTTTCACCCTTTCATATACTGATGTGTAGTGATAATATATCAGTCAACTTCCAACACTTCTTTATGGTTGGCTATGCTCCTTCGACCCACAGGTCCGTCTCAGGCTTACATCGATTAGGATTTCATGTTTCTCCTAGGAAACTATTGGCAACTATTGACCAAATTATTTATTTTGGGATTCAAGTTTTCTTCTTTGATGATGTTCTTCTAGTAGATCATTGTCACTTCCACCAGGTGTCGTGGTATTGTTCACTTTCTAGACTTTGTCTTTTGTGGGAATCCATAAAATCTTGGCTTCTTCTACAAGGAGACATCGACTAGATCTGATACCAAAGTGTTGGAGAATGAAACTTTGATTTATTTTCCAAAGAATACATACATGTATATATAAGATAAATATAATTATCAAATTGCAATGAACAAGAAAACTAGCAAAAATCAAAATAAAACTAATACATAATTAGATTAGCTTAGCGTTAATATTAATTATGTTAACAAAAATAATTTAATAACTAATTAATTATTTTAACAATTTTTAGGTTGTGCATGGATCAATATGGATATGTGCCTCTTACCCAACTACATAAATTACAATTAAATAAAGGTTACCAAATCTATTTATTTTATCATTTAATCTATAATTTTCAATAACACATGAAAATGGGGACATTTTTTGATAAATAAATTTGGTATTAAATAATTTAAAACATTTTATTTGACTTATAATTTACATACATAACTTGTGTGTGTAAATTTGAATCTTTCTCATATTCTACCCTCTCAATTTTTCTATCTATTGACTTGGGTATCCAAAATTTTTGTCTTTCACATTCAATATATTCTGAGTTTGTGATAGAAAAATCTATTATCCTAAGTAGTTGTCACCATATTAAAGATTCACATTTTTTACTTCCTCGATACTAATTGATACTATCAGAAGTTGGATCTTACCGACAATATCCTCCTTCATCTACATTTTTTCATTTACTTCAAAAACTATTTTCTAAATTAAGATATCTTCATTAATCTTTATAAATACATTTTATAAGTTGATTATTGAGTAAAATTTTAAGGATTCATCTAAAAATACACATCAATCCTAGGGGTTCACTCACTTTGTCACTATTGTGTAACTACATTCAAAATCATTTACATATTGAGAGATGTATTTCCACACCCTTGAGGCACTATTATATGATCATATAAATATAAAAATACTCAAAGTAATAGTCTATAAGCCTTGTCTACACACCAAGCATGAGATCAAATTTGTAACTTATTAAGTGTCAAAATAGAAAGTATTGTATTGAAATATAATAGGACATTGTTTATCACACATATACATAGCTTGGATAACTAGTCAATATTTGAGCCCCCTCTATCCATTTATTTGAAAATAGGAAAAACTACATCACTTAGCAGGGAGTGGTCATGGCTATCCAATTCAATTTTTACCACCCTCTCTCATATGTTAATTATGTGCTTAAATTAGAGATATGGTTTCAATGAAAAGGAAGATAAAATTGATCTCTATAGATAATATTCAGGCTCATAAATTATATATAAATCATATAGACATGTAGGAGCATAATTTTTGGTAGAACAAATTGAATAATTACATATATAAATTATTATAAGATATTGGATGGATTTGATAGCTATAGGTTTTTGCGGTCTTTTTGGTTACATCCTCATATATTATGAAAATTTGTTTCTTGAGCCTAGTGGTCGCATTACTTGGAAATGTGATTTCCCTCCTATGGAATTGGTGACATAATGTGAGTTATTTTAAATTAATTTTATCAATCAAAGACCACTTCTCTATCAATTAACACTTATTATTTCTCATCCAAAATAGGTTGTTATGGATGAGAGCCTATAAATTGGATATTATACCTTGATAAAATTTATGGCATTTTTGAGATATGAGAAATGGAAAACACTGCCTATGCAAATTGGTTAGGACCTTCTTAATTTTTGATGTAAAATAACCATCTATGAATTTGTACATAATAAACATTACCTTATTTTCTCCTTATGTTTGATGATTGGGTTTATTATTATGGGTTATAGTCTACCCATCTACACCTACTCATGACTTTGTTTATCTATGGAGAGGTTTTGATCTAGACTAATGATTATGAGTTAACAATGAAATGGCACTCATGAATCACATGGTAAGTGACTTGACACTAAAAAATGTTTGAAATGTTGATATATAATACACATTATGAGATATGTTCATCTCCTTTATAAATATCTACCATTTTATTGAGATCCTTGGAGAGGTTGATCTATACACACACTTATCTTTTTGGTTTGGCTACATGAAAATGTTATGTTCATGGAATATGAAATAACCTATAGGTTTTATTAATTGGTCAATGAAACCCAAAAGGGGTAAATGAAAATCTAAAAACTCTATCCAAACTTATAATTTAAGTTTGGCTTATGCAAAGATAATAAAATCCCTAGACCAATGTTAGATGATGACCAGGTTTTTGAAAATAAGCAGTGAGCATGGTTTACATTGGATTTGAAGTGATCAACATTCTAAAATTCGAACAAAAAACCTTTCATTAGGTTTTAAATACCCTCAATATTAACACCATGGTGTTATGCACCCAAGTCTTGAGTGTAATCTCAAATGGGATACCACCAACAAAGTATGAAACAAAAGTAGAAATTTCAAACAATGACATGATTTATCTAATTTAGGGATTTTCAAAACAACATTTGAATAAGATTCAACTAGGAGGGGTTGTTCGTTACCTCATGGAATACTTTCTAAATGAACTACCTTGCTCACTTTGGCATCATTGCTACTACTAGTCGTAACTCCACCAAATACAACTGCATCAAATGTTATAGGATGAGAGGAGTTGGGCATAATACATACCAACAAGTCACCACCTAAGGGGTAGTGAACGCATTGATGCATCATAATAAATGTGACTTAATCAAATAGTCTAGGTGCCAAAAAGGAATGGTTGTATGAAAACAAACATAGGGAAAGGCTAAACTCTAACATAACAAGAATCCAAGAATATCAAAAAAATATAGAATGAAATTTATTTTCAATGTATAGAAGTGATGAATAGAATCTTTATGCCTCCATTTTAGGATGTC
Source organism: Torreya grandis (assembly GCA_037957365.1). Taxonomy (NCBI): domain Eukaryota; kingdom Viridiplantae; phylum Streptophyta; class Pinopsida; order Cupressales; family Taxaceae; genus Torreya; species Torreya grandis. The sequence goes on along the minus strand of JARHVA010005692.1, from coordinate 1,092,036 downwards.
TTTTAGAGAAAACTTTGAATCCATATTATGTTACACAAAATAAAACATTTATCCCTTACATACATCTTAATCTAGTTAAAGAGATATATGTATCATGTATCCCCTAAGACAAGAATTGAATTAACAACTCTAATTATGTCGATAGTTGTTCAACAATGTTAGCAAAGGAGTGTATTAGAGTGAGTTAATCACTATTAATTTAAATCCAAAATTTAAAGTCTATTTGACCATCATATACAAATTTTAGTGTTAAACTTGACATCTATTTAATTATTTCTTACAAATTTATCCTTTTTCTTTGAACAATCAATCAAAAAAAAATATATCTTGATCATATGGTGGAGTTTGGAACCTATTTTTAACTTAATTTTTTTAAAACTTGACACAATGATATAACTAAATTCAAGACATTTATTACTAAATATAATATCATGTGTGTGCGTGTGCGTGTGTGCATGTGTGTGTGTGCACGCGCACGCATGTGTGTGTGTACATACATATACATATATATACATACGATTTATAAAAAATCTTATGATTGATATCTATAATTATATTTCAAATAAATATATTTAAACTATTTTTACTGAAATAACACCATAATGGCACTAATTTCCTTATTCAGAAAAACAAGATATGATGGAAATATTGTATAAGTCACTAAATATAACTATATTTATTGATAAAATTATTAAAAGCTACTCTATACATATGTAGAGAAGCGCATTCTACCTACAAGATGACGCATGCCATAGCATTGCATGCAATTCATTTTCTAGTAAACCTGTCCCACAAAGAAACCAAAATTTCAACTTAAATTTTGTATATAAAACCCTAAATTAAATAAAACAATCAATAGAAATTCGAAATACAAATATTATAAACCTATAAGATAGTACGAGTTATCTGGTTGATGACATTCTCAAAGAAACTTGTTTCTTTGTTACACTCCACACAAACATGAAGATTAGAAAATAATCTATATTAAGAGAAATTAAAGTCAGAGTCAAAGATCATCCTACCTCTGCCAAAAAAAAAAGGAGAATGTTGGAGCTATTTGCATACTAGGACAACAGACTCCAATTTTAACCTTATAAATTCTATAAAGATTTGATTGTATAGAGAAACCACAAATAAAACCCGTAAAGAGAAGACAAACCAAAAGAAGCACGCTATCCTCTGACCTCCAAAGGGAGATTAAATCATAGAGATAGCGATGAAATCACATAGGCTATTGGATGGAGAATGCTCATTTCCAAAACATGAAAGCCAACGAAGGAACACTAAAAGAACTTCTCAATAAATTTGTCAACATAAGATCAAACATCTAGAAGGAAAAGAAACTCCAAACATGAATAAGGTATTTAAAAAAAAGTATATGAGATATAATGTCAACATAATCGTATGGATCAAGTAGTTCAGAGGGAGAGTATTATGTCATCAAATTCAATCTACTTATGAGCATGAACAAAAAGCATTATTTTAAATTTAAGGTGTTTGACCTGGTTCCATATTGAAATAGCTAATTGTTTTTAAATAAGTATTATTGAGAAAGTATAAGAATATACGCAGTGAATCTTGAAATATTACAAATTATAAGAATTTATTTTTATTTACAATTTAAAGCATTTTGTCATTTTCCTTATATGAACTGCTATTAAATTTCAAATTGTTATACATGTAATAATTTTAAAAAATAATTGAAAAATAGAATAAAATTTTAAATTGCAATCATATACAGATATGTCATATTAAAAAAGATAAGGTAAAAGTTAAAAGAGTTGGTGGAAGAAGTTGTGTACCTCTCCTTACTTAGGCTAATAATTGAAGCCCAAAACAAACGCTGCTGAAAGGTTTTCGAAAATTTTAATTATTATTTTAATTATTATTATTATTTTTCTTCCTCCAAAAGGTCACAAGGAAACCTGTTTCGCATTTTTATAGGAAAGGTAACCCCAGCATGGGACCCGTCTGTAAGCGTAACTAGTGGCCACACTTGCACACTGCATTTGATCCAATTTAGAGTGGAAAAGAAATACACCCGCAGTACAACCATACAGCGAAGGAACATATTATATTCTACATTTTCAAACAGGGTGTTGACACTCCATACCCTTTGTTCAATACACAGACGATCCATTCTTTCATTTACGGCGAATACAAATTATTCAATAGACGATTCAACATGTTAACATAAATGGATTCGCGCCGAAATATCGCCTAACAGACTTTTGATTTGGAAATTTTTGTGATGTCATCGGCAAACCTGTTCAAGTTGAGGAAAGAAGAACCTCCCCTAGTAACTGCTTTGACAGCTGCCTCCTTCAGGTTCAGCGTCCTTTCTCTCAGCTCCTCACTTTGCATAATACTCCTCACACCATTTTCCACCTCCTCCCTGGTCACCACCTTATTGTTATCAACATACACATCCTCAAAGTCCATGCCGATCTTCCATACATCCTTTGCGAAACGGCAGTCGAGAAACTGATCAAAAAAACAAGGCCATCCAAGCATAGGAATTCCATTGCTAATGCTCTCCAAACACGAGTTCCATCCACTGTGTGTCAAAAACCCTGCAACTGAAGGGTGAGACAACACCTTCAACTGCGGCGCCCATTTTACAAGCAGCCCCCGAGCTTTGGTCCTCTCCATGAACCCCTCCGGTAATACGGCAGGCTTACCTCCCGCAAGATCTAATCGAAGAACCCAAAGAAAAGGATACTGACTACTCTCCAACCCTAGAGCCAGCTCATCCAATTGTTCGTTCGATTTAACGGCAATGCTGCCGAAGGAAACGTATATAACAGAAGCCGGCCGTTGCTCATCCAGCCATTTGATACAGCCCTCGTCCTCCTCGAGCATACTCACGCGCCTGTTCAAATCTCTTCCTTCCAAGAAATTGGGAAGAAATACGGGACCGACCGCCAGAGACGGGCAGCCATTGATGGACAGTGCGGCCACGGCTTGTGAGCCTTCGAGCTCCTCGAAGGTGTTCACCAACACGTAGTCGCCCTTATTTTGTATTTCCGACTCCCGGAGAGCAAATTTGTACAGAGCGTCAGACGTGTCGGGGGCGCGATAGAAGGATAACAGGTCGCTCGGCCACAAAGGCGGCAGATTACCCGGCAAACACCTGATCATTTTCTCCCATCTCTTTCCTTCCTCCACTGCAAATTCAATCATACATCAAATATATTTCAAAAATTCAGAGTTGTCATAATAAAATTGAGGGTTTCTATATATTTTTGTACCTTGGACAGGAATATGCCCTCGAGATAGAAGGAATTTTGCGTTGAGCTGCGCAATGGACGAAGCTGCACACATATTCCAAAAAATGACCCTGGGCACTCCCAAATTGTTGGCCACCTGGTGCGTGCAACTCATGAAGTTGTCGCTGATGATGCATGTTATGGGAGGGACGCCCTCTGTTAAACTGCAACGCAGATGATGCTCCAACACGGGACCTGCCTTTTCCAGGGCACTTGTATACTCTACGAGATCGGTGTGGCGACCGTGATCTGCCGGTAACCCATCTGGAATGGTCACAAATCTAAAGGAGGAGCTTAAGGCTGCTTCGTCCTGCTTGTCATGAGCAGCTCTTGTCATGCACTTGTGGCTCCACTCCGTGTTGACAAAAGTAATGAAAAATCCCCTTAAAGACAAAAGCCTGGCCAGATTCATCAGAGGATTTATTGCTCCTTGCACAGGGAAAGGCACCACGACTGCGTGGATGTCATTTTTTTCTCCTACGTTCGTCATAGTATTATCTTAATTTTGTGTCGATTGTAATCGGCTGAGCTGAGAATATAATCACATAGACATTATCACCGACTGTAATCATATTATCTTATTAAATCACCGAACCACAAATTAGATGCTTTTCACGTCGTTATATTTCGATTATAAAGTTGTTTGTCTTCTTGCTCCGAATCTAATTTAGATTGTATTTTTTATTTGGTTCATTAAATATGAAATGATTTTAAGGTTTAATTATGTAGTTGATGAAATCCTAAAGGTGTAGAGGAAGACATGGAAACTCTATTCAAATTGGTATTTTGAAATGGTTTTTGGAGAGACAATAAAATCTTTATATAAATGGGAAAAAGAGGATTAGGTGCTTGAAAATGGATTTGAAGTGCTTATTATTAAAAATTTTGAACAAAAAATATTTGACTATGTTTTGAACACACTCAAGCTTATCGTTATAGTATTATGAGTTCATGTCTTGGGCATAATCTTAAATGGGATATGGTCAATAATGTATGTAACAATATTAAAATTTTCCAACCAATAACAAACTTTATTGAAATTATGACATTCTAAAACAACGTCTAGAAAATATTTATCAAAGATTGGTTTTTTATTACCTTATTAAATACTTTTTGAACGAACTTTTGTCCATACTTCATTGCCATTGTTAATTCTAATCGAAGCGCCCCTCTTCAACCACAGCTGCCCCCTCCCACTTGCACACCCTTCCCTCTCGACCCGAAGCCGCCGCCCCTACCGCTCCCCCCCCCTCCCCCCCCCCTCCCCCCAACCCAAAAAAAACATGCACACACACCTACATCAAGTATTGTTGGAGGAGAGGAGTTGGACATAATATACACAATTGAATCACAATCTAAGGGGTAATGAATTGATCGATGCAATACAATAAATGCGAATTAATCAAATAACACCACCAAAAAGGAATAGCAATATGATACAAAATTTAATAAGGTAAAACCCTGGTAGAGAAACATTCCAAGTATCTCAAAAAATTATGGAATGAAAATTATTATTCATGTATATCAACAATGAATGGAATCTCTACACCCTTGGTTTAGAATTGATGGTCTTAAACCCTTGATTATGAGGGGATTCCCTTTAGGTTTAGAATTGCTTCAAAATTGGTCATTTATACACTTCTTGTCAGAGTTCCGAACACAAAGTGGATTCCTCAGGGTGGAAGGAGGTATGTCATGATCTTCTTTCAATTTTTTCAGGATACAATCCTGATTTATCTCTAAGAGTAGTTATAGAAATCATTCATGAGGAGGATCCTAAAGCACATTTATCTCATGTTGTCCTTCCACCTCTGATTTATAAAAAAATGAGGGCAGCTAGGATTTCTAGTGTGTATTTAGATGGTAGGAACACGGCTTTTAGAGGCTCATCATTGGATATGTGTATATCTTCTAATGTTGATTTAGGTTATTTGTGTGAATAATAAGATTGGACTATAGTGAGAAATAATAAAAAATGATGTCTTACTCCTAATTCCTCTTCTAGGATACTTCATTCTCATAATAAAGTGAACAAGGGAGAGACTTAGTTGTATCTATAAATTATTTTCATTTTTATCTAAATTATGTAGTTTGTTTGTCTTATAGTGTCCTATATGGCACCATAAACATGCTTGCCCTAGGTATTTAATCCTATGGTTAATGGTTCGTGTCATTAGTTTTATGGCATTTTCTTTTATTATAGGGCTTGGGACCCACCAACCCTAGTATATATAACAAAAAATACTCTGAAATAAATATAGATTAAAAAATTAAAGTAATAAAAATATTTTAAAAATTATATATTTAGATTGAAGAGAGTCTACTTGATGTTGGAGTCATATTTTTAGGAAATGTTTGAATGAAATTTATTGCTCACAAAATCCATCACTTGCTTTTGTGGACAACATACTAACCATTTTGGTCCTGTCAGCCTAAAATCTCTCTTTTCTTTCTCAAAAATATTCTAAGCAGTTATGTTTTTCAAATATTCAAGCCTTTTCGGCTAAGGAAGTCACAAGTTCAATAGGCGGGCTTTCTTCAAAAACAAGTTCCAAACACTTAGGAATTTTAAGGATGGTTCAATGCCGAGGTTCAATCAAAAGACTCAATGATGGGCTTCAAACAAATGGAATGAATCATTGAACCAATGAACCACTGAACCTTTGAACGTAGAAAGGTTTAAGGTTCAAAGTGGTTCAAAGGTTCAAAGGTTAAAAAAGACTTAAGCGCTCAAAGAGTTCAACGAGTTTGAAGACTTTGGCAAGTTCAAAGGTTTAACGGCTTTGGCAAACATAAAATAATAAAAGGATTTGAAGAGTTAAGATTGAAGCATTGAACCATTGAACCTTGAACTTTCAAATGTTCAAAGGTTTAATAAGTTTGACGGAAAAGGAAAGGATATAGAAAGTTTGAAGCTTCAAAGGATCCAAAAATTTTGAAGCTTCAAAGGATTCAAAGAAATATATTGAACCATTGAACCTTGAACCAAAATGGTTCAAAGGTTCAAAGAAGTTCAAAGAATGAACAAAAGCTTCAAGCGAATCAAAGAAGTAGAAGATTCTAGAAAGAAGTTCAACCAAATGGTTCAATAGAAGAAAACGAGAGTGGACGCAACCCTTTACAAAACATTGAATCGTTGACCATTGAACCACTTTGAACCATTGAACCTTGAACTGAAATGGTTCAAAGGTTCAAGATTCAAAGTAGTTCAAGTGACTAAGTGACCAATGATGTCCCTGCAAATGTCAAATTCAAGGTAATGAAATATCCATTGATTTTTAGAGATGTAGACCTATGAACAAACTCAACAGCCAGCCAAATAAGGAGCCAAAAGAAAGTGAGAAGATATCCTGAGAGCTCAAATCATCAAGAAGAGAGAAAATGCAATAGGAATGAGGGAAAGCTACAGGAAATTAAAAAATATCTGTAGGAGAGTTATTTCTAGTAGGTAGAACAGTCCACTAGATGGACACTAGAGAGAGTGAACATTCAAAGGCATAGGGTATTTTTTTATATTAAGTAAAGGCGAATGGAAGCTGTGTAAGAATCATAAAGAAGACTAAAAAACCCATGCTTAGGAGGAGATATTTGAGATGACTCAAAATGCCAAAGTCAAGGCTGATGACCTATTCCAACATGGCCCTTTCACAAATATTCAAGGCATTCAATTCAGCATGGGCCATTTTCATGAAAACAAGCACCCAAGTCTTCCTTAAAATGTTATATATTACAATCTCCCATTTTGTATTAAGGACATCTCTCTGTTATCATAAGTGAAACTATACCCAAATTGAAAGGCATACCTGAGACTTTGAACTCAGACTATTAATTGTATTTTGTTATTTGAATGAGAAAGAAAGTGACTTTTCAGACTTTGTGTTGAAATAGCTTGTGTTATCTAGGAAATTATTTTTATGTCTATTTCCTAAATACAATCTTGTCCATTTAGTCAAATAAGTAGAATTAGTGGAATTAATCTAGAAGGTATCCTGAAGCCAACTATGGGAGACTTTGTGCTACCATTACTATCTTCAGTCTATTTGTTTTATGTTTTAGTGTAAATGATATTGGTGAGACTTTGAGCTCCCATTACCCTTTGTTATCTTTCACTTTGTTTTAGTTGAAGTGGAGACTTTGTGCTACACTTCATTCTACTATGTTACTACATCCTGATCAGTGAGAGAAGTAATGAAAGACTTTGTACTTTTGTGGGTTTCTTGTGGTTACAGTTACTGCCAGGAAGTCTTCCTCTAGTTTTTTTAACATCATTTCTGAAAGAAGAGAAATGCCTTTAGTAATTACCTAAGATTTCTCCTTGTCCTTTTGAACATCATCTCTGAAAAAAGAGAGATGGATGGTGTTATCCCACATCTGAGTATATTTTTAGCTTATATTAGTTATAGTAGTTTACGGGGAACCTCCCCTGCCTTATATGGAACCTCCCCTTGATGAGAGGAGAGATTTATCTCATTTTGCTATGGTAAACCTGCACACTTTATCGTATAAATCTCCTTGTGCTAAGGTTGATATACTTATTTTACTATCAGTTAGTTGGTGAAAAAATACTCACCTAACATCTTTCTGGTGACTCTGATGGGGAAAGAACGCACAGTTTGAAGCCTCAAGCTTCAAATTGAAGTAGTTCTAGTTCTTTTCCATTTCCATTTTACACTCTAGTAGATCCACAGTATAAACAAAGCTAGAGATCTCAAGGTATTATTGACCCTATATTTGAGTTTATGCGAAAAAATGACTTTGATCTTTCCCCTCCACAAACTCACCTTCAATGAAGCAAGAGTTTTCCTCCTACCAATGTTAGGTCTCCAATACTAGGCAAAGCTTCTCCTTCCTCTGCTAATAGAACTTTGTCTATACATACCCCTCAAATATTTGTTATTCCTCCTTTCCATTGTTATATCATGGCATCTCAAGGCCCTTAGGGTAACACCTTTGGTTACTTGAATCTAACTCCACCCTTACAAGAACTACCTCACAGTTCAAGGAATAATTTTCTCAAGTTATTTAGTGATGAGAGAGTTCACATTGATGAACATATGTAGCCTTCTTCATGGCCTATGGTGTGATAGGCATGGAGTATGAGGACATAGAAGTTAGGGTATTTATAGAAACATTACAAGGTGCTGCTGCAAACTGGTTATATCATCTATAGGCTCAGACTATGACTGACTGGAATACCCTTAAAGCCAAGTTTGAAGCAAGGTTCAGGCCTACAAAATATATGCATGCCCTATTGTCTCAACTCACACAAATTAAGAAAGAGCCTCATGAACCTATGAGGGACTTTAGAGCTAAATTTGACAAGATGAGGAACAAGATTCCCATAATTGCTCAGTTGACACCAAAAAATCTCAAATGCTTCTTCATAAACTCTTAGCTTCCTGAAGTGAGTTTCTTGTTGAGATAGGGTAGCCACATAGACCTTGCTACAGCTCAAGGTTTGGCCACTGAGGTCAAATATGATCTCATCTTGGTAGGGAAGATAAGAAGAGATCCTAACAGAAGTAAATCTTCTTCATCTTCTGAATATTCTTCTTTAGGCACCACTAATCCTATCGTTCAAAAGCTAGAAAATGAGTTGCTAGCTCTCAAAAATAAAATGGCACAAGGGATGTATTCCTTCTCTTTCATACTGAGATATACCAAGGAGGGCTTTTCCCAATCATTTATATTAAGGCAATGCTGCCAAAAATAAGGGCAACCAAATAGTCTTCCTCCCCCATAAAGGAAGCTCACCATTGAAGTAGTAATAGTCAACTCAACTATTGGATATCTCAAAATTGAAGCTAATTTCTCTTTCCAACTTGAGTTGAACCAAGAATATGATGCTAATCTCTTCACAGTGGGAGAAGAAGAATTAATTGGTGACTCCAACATTGGTTTTTTGAATTACTAGGAAGAAGCTATAAGCAAGTCAAAAGCGTTTGAGGGATCATATGTTGTATTTAAAGGGCCCAAAACCAGTTAGCTCAATAAGTTGATAAGGTAAAATAGGGGAAGGATCTCAAATAGCAATTTTAATTGATATATGGGAGACTACTCTACCTTTTAAATCAAAGGACCCGGTGATCACTAAGAAAGTAAGTACCTTAAACATTCCTTCACCTTCTACTTCAAATACTCAGACTAGTACCACACCCCTAAAAAATAGAAGGATGGATTGTCTTCCCCTATTTTTAATTCATTTTGATATAATTGATCATGTTAAAAAGACCAAAATTTAAATGTCTATGTTTGAATTCTTATAATCCAACCCTGAGTAGTTGGATAAGTTAGCTCAATATGTTAAGAATAAAACCATACCTATAGGACAAGATATTTTATAAGTAACTACTGGTCCCTCAAAGAATACATCCACCAAAAATAATCTTGTGATTACTCCTCCAACTGCCCCTGGGAACACAAAACCATTTTATATTTCCCTGTTGATAAATGGTCATCAGTTGAACAATTGCATTATAGACTCAAGCACATCTGATAATGGCATGCCTTCCAAGGTGGTAGAATATCTTGGTCTCACTCTGACTAAGACCTTTGGTAGATGTTTCTCCATATAAAAAAATAAGCACCTTAGCTGGGACAAATAAAAGATGCTTAATTTACATTTACAACTTTTTTAGATAAGAGAATCAAAATGACAATTCTGGTGGCTAACGTCCTAGCCTCATACGACATCCTTCTTGGGTGAAATTTTTTCAAGGACATTGGTGGAGAATTGAGGATGGACTTGTCTGAGGTGAGGATCCCTATCAAGGGAGTCATGCAAAGGCTACTTCCTGAGAAGGAGGCAAAGTATATTGTCACCCAAACATTATCACCTAAATCTCAAATTTTGTTTGAGTCTTCAGGCATGGGTAATTACTTTTTGTCTACTAAATACATTCCTATTTTACTAGATGAAAGCTTACTAAGTGACAATCTAAAAAATTTACATAAGGCATCAAAAAAATTGGTAGGTTTCAGTACACATGAAAATGGATCTTTCCTTCTTGATGAAGAAAAATTTGAAAGAAGATCAAATTTTGTTAATGTTTAGATTCTAGAATTTGATGGCAGTAATTCTTGTACTGGTTCTAGAGCTAGAGTTGTTTTAATATCTCCTCAAAGAGAAATTTTACCCTATGCATATAAGTTTCAGTTCAACAACACTAACAACACTATTGAATATGAATCGTTGCTACTCAGTTTAAAGGTTGATCAAGATAAAAGTGTTAAAATCCTTCATGCCAAAGGAGACATTGAACTGGTGGTTTGTCAGGTGAGAAACATATATCAAACCAAGAATGATAGATTGTGACATTATCACAATCTGGTGTGGGACTGCATTGAAGGTTTTGATTCTTTCAATATTTTTGTAGCACATAGAGAGTTTAATAGTTGTGTAGATGCATTGGCTATCTCTACAAATCTCTTAGTCCCTCACCAAGATTTCAAAAAGGACAGGTACACTATCAAGTTGGCATTTTGACTAAGTGTACCTGATAATGCCAACCATTGGCAAGTGTTCAATGGTGACAAGCAAATCATTGTTAAGGTGTGGAGCTAAAAACTTCACCAAATGAGCGTTTTGCAGGTTGCTAGAACTACATAGTCACCAGAGTCGATCAGGAGTGACCGACGTCGATCAGGAGTCAACTAGGAGATGTCGGCATCAGTCATGGATCTATCGACGTTGGTCACAAGCAGACAGGAAGGAACGGATGTTGGTTACCTGTGTCTCTAGAATGCTATTTCTATGGACAGAACAAAATGTTTGCATGATAGGATTAAGTGATACTCTTAAGTCCACATCTCTATCTTTAGTAAGACTGATTTGAAGCCTTAGATTAGGAGGTATATCTAATGGTTGTAATTGCATTGCTCATGATCCCTAAAGTTATATATTGGGGATAGATCTTCATAGCTTAATTGTAACAGTACTATATAATACATGTATATGTGAATCATTCCAGGTTGTTGGAGTTGATTGTAATTGAGAGAGAGAACTCTTGAGGGAAAGAGATCTGTACATCTGAGAGAGGTGTGGAAAAAAGAAGTTTCTTCAATTGTAATTCCTTCTGTAAAGAGTTTAATACAAGTTTTCAGTGTGGTTTCTTGTAGCTCTTGTTCTTTGCTAATTCTAATTCTAGTTAATTATCATTCTGGTTTAATTCCATATTTAGTTGCTTGCTAATAGTAATCAAGTTTGTTGGTTGATCCCCAACAAAGTGGTATCAGAGCACAAGTTCACTAACAGGTGGTTCAGATCTGTGTAGTGTGTGTTGATTACAGGTTACTCACAGGGCTCTCTGTTTGAGTGGGAGAAGCAATGGTAGAAAAAAGTAAAATGAGAATGGAGAGGTTTAATGGCAAGAATTACCAATTATGGAGAATGCAGATAGAGGATTACTTGTATCAAAAAGATCTATACTTACCGTTAGGTGGGATTGCAAAGAAGCCCACAGACATGGAAGATGAAGAATGGGAAGTTCTTGATAGAAAGGCTCTGGGATCTATAAGATTGAGTCTAGCATCTATTGTGATATCTAATTTATCACAGGCAAAGTCAACGGTAGAGTTAATGAATAATTTAGCAAATTTAAATGAAAAAACCCTCAACTTCAAATAAGGTATATCTTATGAAGCAGTTATTTAATTTGCAAATGCAGGAAGGTGGATCTGTATCTAATCATCTAAATGATTTCCATAGAATTGTAAATCAATTAAATTCATTCAAAATAGTGTTTGATGATGAAATTAAAGCTCTATTAATCTTATGCTCATTACCTGAGATTTGGCATAGCTTGGTACTGGTAGTTAGTAATACTGCATCTACTTCAAATATTTTAAAAGTAGATGATGTTGTTAGTGTAATCTTGAATGAGGAAATTCATAGGAAAAGCATAGAGGAAACATCAGGGAATGCTTTAAGTTTTGAGAGCAGGGGAAGGCAAAAAGAGAAGAGCAAGAAAGGGAGATCAAGGTCTAAGTCAAAGATGAGAGGTAGATCCAAATCAAGAAATGGCAGGAGGATAGCCTGTTGGAATTGTGGAAAGATAGGGCACATAAACAAAGATTGTTGGTCAAAGCTTAAAGAGGACAATCAACATGAAGGTAAAGAAGAAGCAAAAGTTGCAGGTATAGTTGCACAAGATGCTCTTATATTCTCCTTGCATAATAATATAGAATCTTGGGTTTTAGATTCCGGTGCATCTTTTCATGCTACCCCCAATAGAGAATATTTCAGTGACTATGTCCATGGAGATTTTGGAATAGTTTCCTTAGGGGATTATGAGCCTTGTAAAATGATTGGCAAAATAAAAGTGTAGCTGAAGATGCAGAATGGAAACACATGGGTGTTGAGAGATGTCATGCATGTTCCCAGCTTGAAGAGGAATTTGATTTCTATAGGAAAGTTAAGGGATGAAGGTTCTACAGTAACTCTCACAGCTAAATCTTGGATTGGCCAGAGGTAAGAGAGAAGGTACTCTCTATTTATGTAATTATATTACTAACAATTATCCTTATGTATTATCTACTTTAGATGTAGATGCAAAGTTGTGGCATCACAGGCTTGGCCACATGAGTGAGAAGGGAATGACAATTCTTAAGTCAAAAGGTAAGCTTTTAGATTTGAAAAGCATAGATCTAGATTTTTGTGAGGATTGTGTTTTTTAGAAACAGAAGAGAGTGAGTTTTCTCAAGACTGGGTCAACAAAGAAGAAGCATAAGTTGCATCTTGTTCACACAGACGTGTGGGGACCAGCTCAGGTTGCTTCTATTAGAGGATCAAAGTACTATGTTTCTTTCATAGATGATGATACAAGAAAGGTATGGGTCTATTGTATTAAGAAGAAATTTGATGTATTTGACACTTTTTAGATTTGAAAAGCTATGGTTGAGAATGAAACACTTGAGAGATTGAAGTGCCTGAGATCTGACAATGGTGGTGAGTTTTGCAGCCACAAGTTCAACTGGTATTGTTATATGCATGGAATACGCAGGCAAAGGATGGTTCTAAAGACACCTCAGTGAAATGGAGTTGCTGAAAGGATAAACAGAATAATAATGGAGTGTGCACGGTGTATGAGGTTGCATGTTGGGTTGCCCTTAGAGTTTTGGGCAGAAGCTGTGGATACTGTAGTTTACTTGATTAATAGAGGGCCCTCTATAGCTCTAGATGGTGGAATTCCAGAAGAGGCATGGACAAGTAAAAAGGTAGATCTCTCATTTCTCAAAGTTTTTGGTTGTGAAGCTTTCGTGCACATTGATAAAGAAAATAGAAAGAAGTTGGATGCTAAGTCTATGAGGTGCACATTTATTGGTTATGGCTCTGGAGATTTCAGATTTAGGTTTTAGAATATAGGAACTAACAAAATAATCAGGAGCCATGATGTTGTTTTCAATGAAAAAGTGATGTATAGTGATCAGCTGAAGAAGCTGAATCATTTTGAGCAGGGCCATTAAGAATTGGACGAGGTGATGGTCCAAAATGAGCTCACAAGAAGAAATAATCATAGACAGGAAAACATAGAGACCGATGTCAGTCAGGTAGGAACCAAGGTCGGTCATGTAGAACTAACGTCGGCTAGTAACAAGCCTGGAGGTGACCGAGGTCGGTCACTATCAGAGAATTTGGACAGACAGCGTGTTTTGAATGAGTCTTAGACGCCCATCAGGAGGTCAGAAAGGGTAAGTAAACCTCCAATTTGATATTCCCCTTCATTATTATATTTATTGCTTACTGATGGTAGAGAACCAAAGAGTTTTAAAGAAGCAATACTGGTAGAATCCAAGAATCAGTGGGAGTGTGGCATAGTTGAGGAAATGGATTCCTTGAAAGAGAACCAAACATGGGATTTGGTTGAGTTACTAGCAAGAAAGAAGACACTGAAGAACAGATGGATCTATAGATTGAAAGAAGGTGAGAATGGACAGATGAGATATAAGGCTAGGTTGGTAGTGAAAGGATTTGCACAAAAACCAGGTATTGAATTTGGTGAGATTTTTTCTCCTGTAGTTAAAATGACTTCTATACGGACTGTATTGTCTTTAGTTGCTATTGAAGATTTGCATCTTGAGCAGCTTGATGCTAAGACATCATTTTTTCATGAAGATTTGGATGAAGAAATATATATGGATCAGTCGAAAGGATTTGAGGTCAAAGGTAAGGAGAAGCTAGTGTGCAGATTGAAGAAAAGCTTGTATGGCCTCAAGCAAGCTTCTAAACAATGGTATTTGAGATTTGACAGGTTTATGACTGAGCATGGCTATAGTAGGTCTCAATCTAACCATTTTGCCTATTTTAAGAGATTGGATAATGGTAGATATATTGTTCTATTGTTGTATGTAGATGATATGCTGGTTGCAGGATCACACATGCAGGATATCTCTGAGCTTAAGGTGAAATTAGCTCACACGTTTGCCATGAAGGATTTGGGAGTAGCAAAGAAAATCGTTGGCATGAATATTAAGAGAGATAGGAAAAATCATAGGTTTATTTTGTCTCAAGAGGATTATGTGATCAAGGTGTTGAAACGATTCAATATGCAGGATGCAAAACCGGTAAGCATACCTATGGCTGCACATTTCAAGTTGAGTAAAGAATAGTGTCCTAATTCACATGATGAGCTAGAGTACATGAGAAAAGTTCTATATTCTTTTGCAGTTGGGAGCTTAATGTATGAAATGGTATGTACTAGACCAGATATTGCCCAAGAAGTGGGAGTTATAAGTAAGTATATGGCCAATCTAGGGAAGGAGCACTGGAAAGCAGTTCAGTGGATCCTTAGATATCTGAGAGGGACCAGTAGTAGGCATTTGAGCTATGGTGGTTCAAATACTTCTCTACATGGTTATGTAGATTCAGATATGGTAGGTGATTTGGATGGCAGGAGGAGCACCACAGGGTATGTTTTCACTATTGGTGGAATGACGGTTAGCTAGATTTCAATGTTGTAGAAGGTTATTGCCTTGTCAGCAACAGAAGCAAAATATATTGTAGTCACATAGGCTAGCAAAGAGATGATATGGATGACATGGTTCATGGAAGAGCTACGAAAGGAGCAAGAGAGTTGCAGATTGTATAGTGACAGTTAGAGTGCAATTTATTTGGCTAAGAATTCAAGCTTTCACTCAAGAACCAAGCATATACATCTTAGGTACCACTTCATAAGACAGGTACTGGAGGATGGTGAGTTGAAGCTGGAGAAGATCCATACAAATAAGAACCCTACAGATATGCTAACCAAGCCGGTAACAAAGGAGAAGTTGAATCTTCATTCAACTTTTGTTGGTCTTCATGATTGAGTTTGAAGATGGAGGAGCTAGAAGATGTTACTGTACAGGTACTGGTGTAGCTATTTATCTTTGAGTGGGAGATTGTTAAGGTGTGGAGCTAAAAGCTTCACCAAATGAGCATTTTGCAGGTTGCTAAAACTACACAGTCATCGACGTCAGTCAGGAGCGACCGACGTCAGTCAGGAGTTGACTAGGAGATGTCAGCGTCGGTCATGGATTGGCTGACGTCGGTCAAAAGCAAATAGGAAGGAACCGATGTCGGTTACTTGTGCATCCATAATGCTATTTTTGTGGATAGAAAAAAATGTTTGCATGATAGGATTAAGTGATACTCTTAAGTTTGCATCTCTATCTTTAGTAAGACTGATTTGAAGCCTTAGAATAGGAGGTATATCTGATGGTTGTAATTGCATTTCTCATTATCCCTAAAGTTATATATTGGGGATAGATCTTCATAGCTTAATTGTAATAGTACTGAAAAATACATGTATATCTGAATCATTCTAGGTTGTTGGAGTTGATTGTAATTGAGAGAGAGAACTCTTGAGGGAAAGAGATCTAGAAAGAGATCTGTACATCTGAGAGAGGTGTGGAAGAAAAGAAGTTTATTCAATTGTAATTCCTTTTGTAAAGATTTTAATAGAAGTTTTCAGAGTGGTTTTTTGTATCTCTTATTCTTTGCTAATTCTCATTCTAGTTACTTATCATTTTGGTTTAATTCTGTATTTAGTTGCTTGCTAATAGTAATCAAGTTTGTTGGTTGATCCCCAACAATCATTTCTTTTTTGGATTAGATGGATAGCTTTGAAAAGCTTCATTTTTAAGGCAGTGAATCTCCACCATAGGAATCAATTCTAGAAACAAATTCAAAAGTTGATGAAGAGTTCCTTCAGCTCAAAGGGAATAAAATTCTTAAAGGAATAGATTCTCTTGAGAAAAGTTTTGACAAGCATGATAGGTCTATCAAGGAAAAGAAAATAGACTCAAAATCCTCCAAGGAATTTAATCAAATCAATTTGAATACAGAAGATAATCCAAAAATGGTCAACATTGGGAATTATTGTACCCTTGATGAAAAACTCAAATTTATCACTCTACTTTGCCATTACATTGATGTTTTGGCATACATTTATGATGATCTAAAATTTCTAAGACCTAAAGAAATATAACACAAAATTCCTCTCAAGATTTGGTCATTGCCTCACAAGCAAAAGCAAAGGCAGTACAGCTCTTGGATATCAGGGATGATTTTATTTGAGATATAGAAAATGCTAAATGCAAGAATTATTTTCCTAATCCATCATTCTACACGGATTGAAAACATAGTCCCTATGAGAAAGACTAATGGAGAAATTCACATGTGTGTTGATTTTAGAAATCAAAATCAGTCATCTTTAAAGGACAACTATCCCCTGCCCATCATGGATCAACTGCTACAAACAGTGACTGGCACTGAAATGTTATCAATGTTAGACAGTTTTTTAGGGTACAATCAAGTAGAAGTCAGTGAAGCAGACCAACATAAGACTACCTTCACTACACCTTGGGGCACCTTTGCATATCCCATAATGCCTTCCAACTTGATCAATGCCAGTGCTACCTTCTAGAGAGCAATAGACCTCACTTTTAGAGATGAAATTGGGAAGTTCATTATGGTCTATCTTGATTACTTGAATATCTTTTGCAAGCATAATCCTGATCATGTGTATCATCTACAACAAGTGCTAGAGAAATGTAGGTAGAATGGTATTTCCCTTAAACCCAAGAAATCTATTTTTGGGGTTACAAAAGGTAGACTTTTTAGACACACTATATCCCAAGAGGGCATAAAGATTGACCCAAAAAGGGTCAAATCCATTCAAGAGCTTGCTCTTCTTGCCAGTAAGACCATAGTTCAATCTTTCTTTGGAAAGGTAAATTTTTTGTGAAGGTTCATTCCTAAATTTGCAAAAAAGACTCACCACATTGTCTATATGATGAAAGGTAGACCCACTTTCAACTAGATGGAAGGAGGCAAGTCGACTTTCAAGACATCAAGAAAGCTATTTCCCATGCCCCCATTCTGGTTTGTCCTGATTACACCAAAGACTTCATGATGTATAGCTATGCTTCTGAACACATGCTTTTAGCCATTTTGGTTCAACAAGACAAAGAAGTTGTGGAATCTCCCATAGCTTTCATGAGTTATCCTCTCAAATCTCATGAGATGAAGTATTCAAACAAGCGGAAACATGCTTATGTTGTGGTAAAGGCAGTAAATCACTTTCATTTTTACATTCTAACCTCACACATTGTTACTCTAGTCCCTGATACAACAGTCAAGTCTATACTAACTCAGCAAGAGTTTCAAACCAAAAGGGGTAATTAGATTTGTATAATCTAGGAGTTTGATCTAGTTATCAAACCAATAAAGCTTTTATGGGAAAGTGTTGTCTGCCAATTAATTACTGATAACATACTAGAAGAAATAAGGCATGAAGAAAAAAAAGATGAAGACACGCCAACAGTTCTCTTTATCACCACTTTGAATGAGTGGTATGTGAATATTGCTCTTCTTCTTACCTATGGTGAGTGTCCTTTACACCTATCTCATGAAGACAAGAGGAGTGTTAAGTTGAAAGCTACCAACTTTGTCCTGTGGGACAATAGTCTGTATAGGACGAACCTTGATGGGGTATTCCTTTGTTGCATGGATAAAGTGTAGTGGAATAAACTTTTGGAGTCATTCCACAATTTAGCTTTTGGAGGACTTTTTTTGTACCTGTGACTAGTCATAAGATTCTATGAGCTAGGTATTATTGGCCTACTCTATTTCAAGATGCATATAAATGGGTACGTAGATGTGAACTATGTCAACAGCTCAATTAAAGACCCATATTGGCTGCATTACCTGTCAAGCCAGTAGTAATTGAAGAGCCATTTCAATAGTGGGGTATTAACTTCATTGGAACTATAAACCCATTTTTTAGTGCTAGACATGATTATGTTCTTACAGCCATAGACTACTTTACCAAGTGGGTGGAAGCCATCCTAACTAAGCATGCTACTTTGGAAGCGGTATGTAATTTTTTCAAAGAAAATATCACCTCCCACTTTCAAGTGCCACCTAAGATTGTAACAGATAATGCAAAATATTTCTCTTCTCATGAGATTACCCATTTTTACTACAATTATGGGATTACCCTCTCCCACTCCTCTACTATTATCCACAAGGAAATGGACAAGCAGAATCAAGTAATAAGAACTTGGTGACCATTATCAAGAAGATGGTAGATGACAATTAGAGAACCTATCATAAAGCATTGTTTGACACCTTATGGGTAGAAAAAATTACACTCAAGAGGGTGATAAGTATGTCACCATTCTGACTTCTATATGGTCTGAATGTAGAGATACCAATCACCCTAGAATTACTAGCATTGAAGTTGGCAAAGGCAGTAGAAGACTTAACTTTTGAAAGTTTCATCGATAATAAAATCATGTGCTTGACTAAACTAAATGAGCAACAAGCTATGGTGGTTGACCAAATTGCTACACATCAGAGTTTGGTAAAGAAGCTCTTTGACCAAAAAATAAGGATTCATGTTTTCTAGATTGGAGATTAAGTTCTGTTATGGGACAAGAGGAGAGAACCAAAAGGAATGCATGAGAAATTTTATTCCTTATGGAGAGGCCCATTTGCTATTCATCATCTCAATGGTGAAAATAGTTTCCTATTGAAGTACTTCACTACCTCACAGTGGTCAGCATCTGAAGTACTTCAATATTTGAATTATCAAATAAGTCTAGTTGTACATATGTATCATTTTTGTATTGTCTTCCATTTGTTTTGTGTTGTTTATTTGTTTTTGGCACCTTTATTTTTGGGTAGCATGACTCTGTATCCCAATGTCATAAATGAAGGCACTAAGATTCTAGTTTTTACTCCCTTTGACTATTTCAAAATATTAATCGACGAAAGTTCCCCAACTAGATCTAGCTATTGTTATCAAAATATGTCACTTGTTTTTGTGGACAACATACTAACCATTTTGGTCCTATAGACCTAAACTCTCTCTTTTCTTTCTTTAAAAATATTCTGAGCAGTTATGTTTTTCAAATATTCAAGCCTTTTTAGCTAAGGAAGTCATAGGTTCAACATGTGGGCTTTCTTCAAAAACAAGTTCCAAACACTTAGGCATTTTAAGGATGGTTGAATGCCAAGGTTCAATCAAAAGACTCAATGATGGGCTTCAAACAAATGGAATAAATCATTGAACCAATGAACCATTGAACCTTTGAACTTAGAAAGGTTCAAGGTTTAAAGTGGTTCAAAGGTTCAAAGGTTAAAAAAGAGTTAAGTTCTTCAAAGAGTTCAATGAGTTTTAAGGCTTCGGCAAGTTCAAAGGTTCAACGGCTTTGGCAGACTTAAAAGAATAAAAGGATTTGAAGAGTTAGCATTAAACCATTGAACCTTGAACTTTTAAAGCTTCAAAGGTTCAATGAGTTCGATGGAAAAGGAAAGGATCTAGAAAGTTTGAAGCTTTAAAGGCTCCAAAATTTTTGAAGCTTTAAAGGATTCAAAGAAATAGATTGAACCATTAAACTATTGAACCTTGAACCAAAATGGTTCAAAGGTTCAAAGCTTCAAAGAAGTTCAAAGTGTGAACAAAATATTTGGTAGAATGAAAGAAGTGGAAGATTCTAAAAAGAAGTTCAACCAAATGGTTCAACAAAAGAAAAAGAGATCAAACGTGGCCCTTTACAAAACATTGAATCGTCAAATATTGAACCACTTTGAACTGTTGAACCTTGAACTGAAATGGTTTAAAGGTTCAAGGATTAAAGTAGTTCAAGTGACTAAGTGACCAATGATGTGCCTGTGAATGTCAAATTTAAGGTAATGAAATATCTATTGATTTTCAAAGATGTAGGTAGACCTGGGAACAAACTCAGTGGCCAGCCAAATAAGGAGCTAGTAGAAAGTGAGAAGATATCCCAAGAGCTCAGATCATCAGGAAGAGACAAAATGCAATAACACTATAATAACTAATTAATTATGCTAACATTCCCCATTTATTAAATTTATTTTACATATTTACCCTTATAATATATCAAATTTCACCTTGCCAAGAGATTTGGTGAGTATATCTGCTATCTATGAATCCATCAGGTAGTACTAGAGCTAAATATGGTGATTCAAAAACTATTCTCTGATGTAATGACACTAAACCTCAATGTGTTTGGTTTGTTCATGAAAAATTAAATTATTCACAAGCTTAAAAGTTCCTTGATTATCATAGAATAGAATAGGTGGCTGATCTTCAGGAATCTCCATATCAGACAAAATGTGATGTATCCATATTTATTCACACATAACTCATCATGTAAAATGATGTTCTTATTCCATGGATGAGAGAGCAACTACTGACTACTTTTTACTGATCCATGAAATGGATCCAGATCTGAGATGAAAAATGTATCTTGAAATAGATTTTCTATCATCAACAAATCCATCATAGTCTGACTAGGTGTACCCCTACAAGAATAACTAACTATTATTCTTGTATTCTAGGCCATACTCAAGTGTGCCTAATACAGATCTCAAAACATATTTTGATGTAACCCAGTGACATTTCTTCGGTTCCTACATAAATATAGAAATATAGCTCATAGTAAAACATATATATATAGATTAGTGTAGGTCAACTAGATGAGACTCTCAATGCACTATCTATAGAGAGTTACATCCAATTGAGGGGAATCCTAGAACTGAGAGATTTGTAAACCATTCTCCATCGATGTTGAAAGAGGTTTACTATCTGACATTCTATATTTTTTCAAGAGTGTCGTAGTGTATTTCATCTAGGAGATAAAGATGTGATTATATTTCTACCATATCTCCAAGCCAAGACAATAATGTAGTAGCCCTAAATTAGTCATATTGAAGGAATTCTCTAGGTCATTCTTTACTACATCAACAAGATCATCTAAACTACTAGTTATAACAACATCGTCCACATACAAGACAAGAATGACAATATCTGTGCCAACCTTCTTGATATAAAAATTAGAATCACAAGGGATATGAATAAAACCACGATGTAATAGGTGATCATCTATTTTTATGTACCATGCCCGAGGTGCTTGTTTAATTTCATAAAGAGACTTAACTAGATGGCATACCTTATGTGGATGCTTTTCATTTATGAAACCTTTTGGTTGGGTCATGTATACTTCTTTCAGATCATCATTTAGGAAATCACTCTTGATGTCTATCTAAAGAAGTTTTCATCCATACTATGCTATTATCGCACAAACAATTATGATGATCTTGATCTTTACAGTGGGTGCAAATGTCTACTCATAATATATGCCTTCTTGTTAAACATAACCCTTTGCAACAAGTCATGCTTTATGTTTTTTTATGGATCTATCTACATTGTATTTTATTTTCAAGATCCACTTTTAGATAATGGATTTCTTCCCTATAGGCAGATCAATAATTTCTCACATCCCATTCTTGATGGGGTAATAATATTCTGCATCCATAGGTTTCTTGTACTAGGGTTAACTTAAGGCCTCTTGAACTATCTCTAGTTTGATGTTTTCAACCACTTAACTCATGTGTGCAAGATTGACTTCATCTCTCACTTGTCTTCTTGTTCAAACTCCTGATGATGTGTCTAAAGGAGAGTTTAGGTGTGAGTCCTTGATTATGGAATCTAGCAATTTAGGAGGTCATTATGGCTCCTTATTTGATGAAGAACTACCCTATAGATTACCAAAATCAATGAACAATTCAACTTCTTGCAGCTCACATTCTTCATGCTCATCATCTAATTATGGGAATAGTCTATGAAAGGTGCTCTGGTCTACTCCTTCTATGTTAATGAGTTAAATGATGACTCATCATAGAACACATCATGAATTTCATAAATATTATTCATCTTAGGTTCCATGAGATGGTATGATTTTGAGGTAGTGCTATACCATAATAAAATACATTGGAGGGTCTTTGGTTCAATCTTCTTCCTCTTCTTATCTGGAACATGTATGAAAGAAGTACAAGCAAATACTCAAAGATGAGCAATATATGGTTTATGACCACTCCATACCTATTCCAATGTCTTGTCTAGCAAGATATTTATTGGTTCTTTATTAAGAATATAGACAATTGTCTGTATTGCTTCTACCTAAAATTATGTGATCAACTTTGTAGTGAATAGCATGAAATGAGCCATCTCCATGACTTAGTGATTGCATCATTCTACTATTCTACTTTGCTGAGGCATGTAGGGAGTAGTCAGGTGTTTCTTGATATCATGTTTCTTTAGGAATGTTGATAATTCTTTTGAAGTGAATCCTCCCCCCCGATCTGAGTGGAGGAGTTGAAGTTTCTTCTCAGACTATGTAATAACATGCTGATAGAAGGTCTTGAAATGTGTAAGAGCTTCACTCTTCTTTTTGAGAAATAACACCCAAGTCTTGTGAGAAAAGTCATCAATAAACAACTAAAAGTACCTAAATACTTGATGGGATGTTGGCATGGGTCTACACAGATCAGTATACACCACAACAAGTCATTCCTTTGCATGTGAGGAACTCAGCTCAAATGAAACATGATGTTGTTTGCCCAAAAGATAACCAAAACATATTGGTAAAGAATGGGAAATCTAAGGAATTCCATGTACCATTACCTTAAAACTAATCTAGAAGAGGAAACTAATAGATAGATGCCCAGAGCAGTAATGCGAAAATATAGTGGATTTTATTGTAAAGGCATCGAGTGTAACTTTACTACTTGAAATTGCATCTAAGGTAAATAACTAATCCTTCAATAAGTCTTTATCAAGAACTTAACCTTCTCAAGAAATGACACATGATTTGATGCCTTCCTAGACTGAAAACTCTTATTTTCTCTTATGATTTAATAGCTGATTGATAGATAAGAGATTTATTGTCAAACTAGGGACATATAACACCTATGTGAGAACACAACATCTTATCCAGAGAGGAATGGTGACATGTCCAATTCCTTTCAAAACATACTCTTTATCATCAATAATTCAAACTCGATCTCTAATTGGGTGAGTTGTCAGTGAATCAAAGAGTTCCTTACATCCAGTCATGTGTTTGATGGCACCAGAGTATATTAAACAAACATTCTTCACTGTTATTAAGGTTTGGGAGACTAGTACAAGATCATCTTGGGATCTATATGCTACTTCTTCTACTACTTCATCATTAGATGCATTCTCCTCTTTATTTTATGATACTACATGCACTTTCTACTTCCATTGTCAAGGATATCTCTTAGATTTATTTAAATCTTCTTTATTGGAAGATCCCTCTTGACTAGATTGGCCTTGATCCAAGGCATTATACCAATAATGATCAGTATCATACATGTGGGTTTTGTAAATTTAACACCATTGCTTTGGCTTCTTAGTCTTTTATTGTTGTTGATGTTTCTATGGTTGCTTCTAAGGTCCTTTCTTTAATTTTTGACCCTATTACTTGGAGATCAGGGCTTTTTCCTTAAATTCTTCATGCACAGACTATATTACTTCCTCCTATTAAAGCAAATTGACCAATTATTTGAATGACACCACTTGATTGGTAATGTTGAGTGTCATAACAAACATGTGAAACTTATATGGGAGAGCTCTTAGCATGACTGGAACCAACATCTTGTCCCCGATCATTTCTCCAATTGTAACAAGTTCTACTCATAGTTCTACAACTCATCATAAGAACTCTTCAACCTTTTCACCTGATTTCATACTGAGCATATGAAGAATTGATTGTAAATGCAAAATTCTGGTTTGGTTCTTCACCTCATAAATTATGGAAAAAATGTCCCACTCCTCCTTCAATGTCTATTCATTATGAACAAGTGGTTGTACTTCATTAGTAATATTAAGAGTTATCAACATGAGCACTTTCACATATGACTTGTCAAACTTCTTTTACTCATCTAGTCTGGCAAGATGGGTCATTATTCCAGTAATGATGCCCCATAATTATTCAAATTGAAGAATCATTCACATCTTTATCTTTTAGGTGGAAAAATTTGTCCCTTTCAAGAGTTGGGCATCTGACAATAACAACATGGGTGTAGACATTTTTGTGTGTTTTCTTACTTTACTTTTGTAATAAAATTACAAGAAAAACAAGAATTATTTCTTCAAAGTTTAAAAACATTTCGTATTACAAGGATGTACCTTATTAAAATGGCATCTTCTTTTCTCTATTCACCATGCTTTGCTCTATGGAGTCTTTCAATGCTTTCAAGGTCTTCAAGAGACTTTTTCATGCACTTAGCTTCTAATTTTAATCATGTTTTGCATATAATTTTGATTTCACATGTTTTTTCACAAAGTCTACCAGCTCTTACTCTCGCCGAGTCATTGTTGTTGAACTCCAACCACCACTTTAGTGAAACATTGTGTGTTTATCAAGTTTGCAACTTGCATGATGGTGAGCTGCATAGATAGAATTTGAGTCAATGAAGCCAATATGAGTTCATAGGGAAAATAATGCTTCACCCTTTCATATACTAATGTGTAGTGATAATAAATCAGTCGATTTCAAACACTTTTTTATTGTTGGCTATGCTCCTTATACCCACAGGTCCGTCTCAGGCTTGCATTGATTAGGCTTTCATGTTTCTCCTAGGAAACTCTTGGCAACCATTGACCAAATTATTTATGTTGGGATTCAAGTTTTATTCTTTGATGATGTTATTCTATTAGATCATTGTCACTCCTACCAGGTGTCGTGGTATTGTTCACTTTATAGACTTTGTCTTTTATGGGAATCCATAAAATCTTGGCTTCTTCTACAAGGAGGCATCGATTGGATCTGATACAAAAGTGTTGGAGAATGAAACTTTGATTTATTTTCTAAAGAATACATACATGTATATATAAGATAAATATAATTATCAAACTACAATGAACAAGACAACTAGAAAAAATCAAGATAAAACTAATACCTAATTACAATAGCTTAGAGTTACTATTAATTATGTTAACAAAAACAATGTAATAACTAATTAATTATTCTAACAATTTTTAGGTTGTGCATGGATCAATATGGATATCTGCCTCTTACCCAACTACATAAAGTATAATTAAATAAAGGTTACCAAATCTATTTATTTTATCATTTAATCTATAATTTTCAATAACGCATGAAAATGGGGACATTTTTTGATAAATAAATTTGGTATTAAATAATTTAAAATGTTTTATTTGACTTATAATTTACATACATAACTTGTGTGTGTAAATTTGAATCTTTCTCATATTCTACCCTCTCAATTTTTCTATCTATTGACTTGGGTATCCAAAATTTTTGTCTTTGACATTCAATATCATCTGAGTTTGTGATAGAACAATCTATTATCCTACATTGTTGTCACCATATTAAATATTCACATATTTTACTTCCTTGATACTACTTGATACTATCAGAAGTTGGATCTTACCGACAATATCCTCCTTCATCTACATTTTTTTATAAGTACATTTTATAAGTTGATTATTGAGTAAAATTTTAAAGATTCATCTAAAAATACTAATCAATCCTAAGGGTTCACTCACTTGGTCACTATTGTGTAACTACATTCAAAATTATTTACATATTAAGAGATGTATTAACACACCCTTGAGGCACTATTATATAATCATACAAATATAAAAATACTCAAAGTAATAGTCTATAATCCTTGTCTACACACCAAGCATGAGATCAAATTTGTAACTTATTAAGTGTCAAAATTGAAAGTATTGTATTGAAATATAATAGGACATTGTTTATCACACATATACATAGCTTGGATAACTAGTCAATATTTGAGCCCCCTCTATCCATTTATCTAAAAATAGGAAACACTACATCACTTAGCAGGGAGTGGTCATGGCTATCCAATTTAATTTTTACCACCCTCTCTCCTATGTTAATTATGTGCTTAAATTAGAGATATGGTTTCAATGAAAAGGAAGATAAAATTGATCTCTATAGATAATATTGAGGTTCATAAATTATATATAAATCATATAGACATGTAGGAGCATAATTTTTGGTAGAACAAATTGAATAATTACATATATAAATTATTATAAGATATTGGATGGATTTGATAGCTATTGTTTTTTGTGATCTTTTTGGTTACATCCTCATATATTATGAAAATTTGTTTCTTGAGCCTAGTGGTCACATTACTTGGAAATGTGATTTCGCTCCTGTGGAATTGAAGACATAATGTGAGTTATTTTAAATTACTTTTATCAATCAATGACCACTTCTCTATCAATTAACACATATTATTTCTCGTCCAAAATAGGTTGTTATGGTTGAGAGCCTATAAATTGGATCTTATACCTTGATAAAATTTATGGCACTTTTTAGATGTGAGAAATGGAAAACACTGCCTATGCAAATTGGTTAGGACCTTCCTATTTTTTGATGTAAAAGAACCATCTATGAATTTGTACATAATAAACATTACCTTATTTTCTCCTTATGTTTTGTGATTGGATTTATTATTATGTGTTATAGTCTACCCATCTACACCTACTCATGACTTTGTTTATCTGTGGAGAGGTTTTGATCTAGACTAATGATTATGAGTTAACAATTAAATGGTGCTCATGAATCACATGGTAAGTGATTCGACACTAAAAAATGTTTGGAATGTTGATATATAATACATGTTATGAGATATGTTCATCTCCTTTATAAATATCTACCATTTTATTGAGATCCTTGGAGAGGTTGATCTATACACACACTTATCTTTTTGGTTTGGCTACACGAAAATATTATGTTCATGGAATATGAAATAACCTATAGGTTTTATTAAATGGTTAATGAAACCCAAAAGGGTAAATGAAAATCTAAAAACTTTGTCCAAACTTATAATTTAAGTTTGGCTTATGCAAAGATAATAAAATCCCTAGACCAATGTTAGATGATGACTAGGTTTTTGAAAATAACCAGTGACCATGGTTTACATTGGCTTTGAAGTGATCAACATTCTAAAATTTGAACCAAAAACCTTTCATTAGGTTTTGAATACCCTCAAGATTAACACCATGGTGTTATGCACCCAGGTCTTGAGTGTAATCTCAAATGGGATACCACCAACAAAGTATGAAACAAAAGTAAAAAATTTCAAACAATGGCATGATTTATCTAGTTTAGGGATTTTTAAAACAACATTTAAATAAGATTCAGCTAGGAGGGGTTGTTCATTACCTCATGGAATACTTTCTAAATGAAATACCTTGCTCACTTTGGCATCATTGCTACTACTAGTCGTAACTCCACCAAATACAACTGCATCAAATGTTGTAGGATGAGAGGAGTTGGGCATAATACATAGCAACAAGTCACCACCTAAGGGGTAGTGAAAACATTGATGCATCATAATAAATGTGACTTAATCAAACAATCTAGGTGCCAAAAAGGAATGGTTGTGTGAAAAAAACATATGGAAAGGCTAAACTCTAACATAACAAGAATCCAAGAATATCAAAAAAAAAAATATAGAATGAAATTTATTTTCAATGTATAGAAGTGATGAATAGAATCTTTATGCCTCCATTTTAGGATGTCTTTTAAAGAATACTTTGAATCCATATTATGTTACACAAAATAAAAAATTTATCCCTTACATTCATCTTAATCTAGTTAAAGAGATAAATGTATCATGTATCCCCTAACACAAGAATTGAATTAACAACTCTAATTATGTCGATAGTTGTTCAACAATGTTAGCAAAGGAGTGTATTAGAGTGAGTTAATCACTATTAATTTAAATCCAAAATTTAAAGTCTATTTGACCATCATATACAAATTTTAGTGTTAAACTTGACATCTATTTAAGTATTTCTTACAAATTTATCCTTTTTCTTTGAAGAATCAATCAAAAAACAATAATATCTTGATCATATGGTGGAGTTTGGAACCTATTTTTAACTTAATTTTTTAAAAACTTGACACAACGATATAACTAAATTCAAGACATTTATTACTAAATATAATATCATGTGTGTGTGTGTGTGCGTGCGTGCGTGGGTGCGTGCGTGGGTGTGTGCGTGCGTGTGTGTGTGTGTGTGTGTGTGTGTGTGTGTGTGTGTGTGTGTGTGTGTGTGTGTGTGTGTGTGTGTGTGTGTGTGTGTGTGTGTGTGTGTGTGTGTGTGTGTGTGTGTGTGTGTGTGTGTGTGTGCGTGCGTGTGTGTGCACGCGCGCGCGCACGTGTGTGTGTACATACATATACATATATATACATACGATTTATAAAAGATATTATGATTGATATCTATAATTATATTTCAAATAAATATATTTAAACTATTTATACTGAAATAACCCCATAATGGCACTAATTTCCTTATTCAGAAAAACAAGATATGATGGAATTATTGTATAAGTCACTGAATATAAATATATTTATTGATAAAATTATTAAAAGCTCCTCTATACATATGTAGAGAAGTGCATTCTACCTACAAGATGATGCATGCCATAGCATTCCATGCAATTCATTTTCTATTAAACCCGCCCCACAAAGAAACCAAAATTTCAACTTAAATTTTGTATATAAAACCCTAAATTAAATAGAACAATCAATACAAATTCAAAATACAAATATTATAAACTTATAAGATAGTACAAGTTATCTTTTTGATGACATTCTCAAAGAAACTTGTTTCTTTGTTACACTCCACACAAACATGAAGATTAGAAAATAATCTATATTAAGAGAAATTAAAATCAGAGTCAAAGATCATCCTACCTCTGCCAAGAAAAAAGGGAGAACGTTGGAGCCATTTGCATACTAGGACAACAGAATCCAATTTTAACCTTATAAATTCTATAAAGATTTGATTGTATAGAGAAACCACAAATAAAACCTGTAAAGAGAAGACAAACCAAAAGAAGCACGGTATCCTCTGACCTCCAAAGGGAGAATAAATCACAAAGATAGCGATGAAATCACATATGCTATTGGATGGAGAATGCTCATTTCCAAAACATGAAAGCCAACGAAGGAACACTGAAAGAACTTCTCAATAAATTCGTCAACATAAGATCAAACATCTAGAAGGAAAAGAAACTCCAAACATGAATAAGGTATTTAAAAAAATATATATGAGATAAAATGTCAACATAATCATATGGATCAAGTAGTTCAGATGGAGAGTATTATGTCATCAAATTGAATCTACTTATGAGCATGAACAAAAAGCGTTATTTTAAATTTAAAGTGTTTGACCTGGTTCCATATTGAAATAACTAATTGTTTTTAAATAAGTATTATTGATAAATTATAAGAATATACACAATGAATCTTTAAATATTACAAATTATAAAAATTTATTTTTATTTACAATTTAAAGCATTTTTTCATTTTCCTTATATGAACTGCTATTAAATTTCAAATTGTTATACATGTAATAATTTTAAAAAATAATTGAAAAATAGAATAAAATTTTAAATTGCAATCATATACAGATATGTCATATTAAAAAAGATAAGGTAAAAGTTAAAAGAGTTGGTGGAAGAAGTTGTGTACCTCTCCTTACTTAGGCTAATAATTGAAGCCCAAAACAAACGCTGCTGAAAGGTTTTCGAAAATTTTAATTATTATTTTAATTATTATTATTATTTTTCTTCCTCCAAAAGGTCACAAGGAAACCTGTTTCGCATTTTTATAGGAAAGGTAACACCAGCATGGGACCCGTCTGTAAGCGTAACTAGTGGCCACACTTGCACACTGCATTTGATCCAATTTAGAGTGGAAAAGAAATACACCCGCAGTACAACCATACAGCGAAGGAACATATTATATTCTACATTTTCAAACAGGGTGTTGACACTCCATACCCTTTGTTCAATACACAGACGATCCATTCTTTCATTTACGGCGAATACAAATTATTCAATAGACGATTCAACATGTTAACATAAATGGATTCGCGCCGAAATATCGCCTAACAGACTTTTGATTTGGAAATTTTTGTGATGTCATCGGCAAACCTGTTCAAGTTGAGGAAAGAAGAACCTCCCCTAGTAACTGCTTTGACAGCTGCCTCCTTCAGGTTCAGCGTCCTTTCTCTCAGCTCCTCACTTTGCATAATACTCCTCACACCATTTTCCACCTCCTCCCTGGTCACCACCTTATTGTTATCAACATACACATCCTCAAAGTCCATGCCGATCTTCCATACATCCTTTGCGAAACGGCAGTCGAGAAACTGATCAAAAAAACAAGGCCATCCAAGCATAGGAATTCCATTGCTAATGCTCTCCAAACACGAGTTCCATCCACTGTGTGTCAAAAACCCTGCAACTGAAGGGTGAGACAGCACCTTCAACTGCGGCGCCCATTTTACAAGCAGCCCCCGATCTTTGGTCCTCTCCATGAACCCCTCCGGTAATACGGCAGGCTTACCTCCCGCAAGATCTAATCGAAGAACCCAAAGAAAAGGATACTGACTACTCTCCAACCCTAGAGCCAGCTCATCCAATTGTTCGTTCGATTTAACGGCAATGCTGCCGAAGGAAACGTATATAACAGAAGCCGGCCGTTGCTCATCCAGCCATTTGATACAGCCCTCGTCCTCCTCGAGCATACTCACGCGCCTGTTCAAATCTCTTCCTTCCAAGAAATTGGGAAGAAATACGGGACCGACCGCCAGAGACGGGCAGCCATTGATGGACAGTGCGGCCACGGCTTGTGAGCCTTCGAGCTCCTCGAAGGTGTTCACCAACACGTAGTCGCCCTTATTTTGTATTTCCGACTCCCGGAGAGCAAATTTGTACAGAGCGTCAGACGTGTCGGGGGCGCGATAGAAGGATAACAGGTCGCTCGGCCACAAAGGCGGCAGATTACCCGGCAAACACCTGATCATTTTCTCCCATCTCTTTCCTTCCTCCACTGCAAATTCAATCATACATCTAATATATTTCAAATATTCAGAGTTGTCATAATAAAATTGAGGGTTTCTATATATTTTTGTACCTTGGACAGGAATATGTCCTCGAGATAGAAGGAATTTTGCGTTGAGCTGCGCAATGGACGAAGCTGCACACATATTCCAAAAAATGACCCTGGGCACTCCCAAATTGTTGGCCACCTGGTGCGTGCAACTCATGAAGTTGTCGCTGATGATGCATGTTATGGGAGGGACGCCCTCTGTTAAACTGCAACGCAGATGATGCTCCAACACGGGACCTGCCTTTTCCAGGGCACTTGTATACTCTACAAGATCGGTGTGGCGACCGTGATCTGCCGGTAACCCATCTGGAATGGTCACAAATCTAAAGGAGGAGCTTAAGGCTGCTTCGTCCTGCTTGTCATGAGCAGCTCTTGTCATGCACTTGTGGCTCCACTCCGTGTTGACAAAAGTAATGAAAAATCCCCTTAAAGACAAAAGCCTGGCCAGATTCATCAGAGGATTTATTGCTCCTTGC
>JARHVA010005692.1:855000-1055000 GCA_037957365.1 Torreya grandis | reverse complement strand
TCAAAGAAATAGATTGAACCATTGAACCTTGAACCAAAATGGTTCAAAGGTTCACAAAAGTTAAAAGCGCGAACAAAAGCTTCGAGCGAATCAAAGAAGTAGAAGATTTCAGAAAGAAGTTCAATTAAATGGTTCAATAGAAGAAAAAGAGAGTGAACGCGGCCCTTTACAAAACATTGAACCGCTGACCATTGAACCACTTTGAACCATTGAACCTTGAACTAAAATGGTTCAAAGGTTTAAGATTCAAAGTAGTTCAAGCGACTAAGTGACCAATGATGTCCCTACAAATGTCAAATTTAAGGTAATGAAATATCCATTGATTTTCAAAGATGTAGACCTATGAACAAACTCAGTGGCCAGCCAAATAAGGAGCCAGAAGAAAGTGAGAAGATAGCCTGAGAGCTCAGATCATCAAGAAGAGACAAAATTCAATAAGAATGAGGGAAAGCTACAGGAAATTCAAAAATATTTGTAGGAGAGCTATTTCTAGTAGGTAGAATAGTCCACTAGATGGACACTAGAGAGAGTGAACATTCAAAGGCACAACATATTTTTTGATATTAAGTAAAGGTGAATGGAAGCTGTGTAAGAATCATAAAGAAGACTATATAACCCATGCTTAGGAGGAGATATTTGAGATGACTCAAAATGCCAAAGTCAAGGCTGATGACCTATTCTAGCATGGCCCTTTCACAAATATTCGAGGCATTCAATTCAGCATGGGCCATTTTCATGAAAACAAGCACCCAAGTCTTCCTTAAAATGTTATATATTGCAATCTCCCATTTTGTATTAAGGACATCTCTCTGTTATCAGAAGTGAAACTCTACCCAAATTGAAAGGCATTCCTAAGACTTTGAACTTAGACTATTAATCATATTTTGTTATTTGAATGAGAAAGCAAGTGACCTTTCATACTTTGTGTTGAAATAGCTTTTGTTATCTAGGAAATTATTTTTATGTCTATTTCCTAAATATAGTCTTGTCCATTTAATCAAATAAGCAAAATTAGTGGAATTAATCTAGAAGGTGTCCTAAAGCCAATTGTGGGAGACTTTGTGCTACCATTATTATCTTTAGTCTATTTGTTTTATGTTTTAGTGTAAAGGATATTAGTGAGACTTTGAGCTCCCATTACCCTTCGTTATCTTTCACTTTGTTGTAGTTGAAGTGGAGACTTTGTGCTACACTTCATTCTATTATGTTACTACATCCTGATCAGTGAGAGAAGCAATGAAAGACTTTGTACTTTTATGGGTTTCTTGTGGTTACAGTTACTACCCAGGAAGTCTTCCTTTAGTTTTTTTAACATCATTTCTGGAAGAAGAGAAATGCCTTCAGTAATTACCCAAGATTTTTCCTTGTCCTTTTGAACATCATCTCTAAAAAAAGAGAGATGGATGGCGTTATCCCACCCCTGCATATATTTTTAGCTTATATTAGTTATAGTAGTTTAAAGGGAACCTCCCCTGCCTTATAGGGAACCTCCCCTTGATGAGAGGAGAGATTTATCTCATTTTGCTATGGTAAACCTACACACTTTGTCATATAAATATCCTTATCTTAAGGTTGATATACTTATTTTATTATCAGTTAGCTGGTGACAAAATATTCACCTAACAACTTTTTGGTGACTCCACTGGGGAAAGAGGGCACAGTTTGAAGCCTCAAGTTTTAAATTCAAGTAGTTCTAGTTCTTTTCCATTTCCATTTTACACTCTAGTAGATCCATGGTATACACAAAGCCAGAGAGATCAAGGTATTATTGACCCTATATTTTAGTTTATGTAGCATAATAACTTTGATCTTTCCCCTCCACAAACTCACCTTCAGTAAACCAAGTGTTTTCCTCCTACCAATGTCAGGTCTCCAATACTAGGCAAAGCTTTTCCTTCCTCTGCTAGTAGAGCTTTGTCTATACATACCCCTCAAATATTTGTTATCCCTCCTTTCCATTGTCATATCATGGCATCTCAAGGCCCTTAGGGTAACACCTTTGGTCCCCTGAATCTAACTCCACCCTTACACAAACTACCTCATAGTTCAAGGAAGAATTTTCCCAAGTTCTTTGGTGATGAGAGATTTCACGTTGATGAAAATATTGTAGCCTTCTTCATAGCCTATGGTGTGATAGGCGTGGATTATGAGGACATATAAGTCAGGGTATTTATAAAAATATTACAAGGTGCTACTACAAACTGGTTCTATCATCTATAGGCTCAGACTATGACTGACTGGAATACCCTCAAAGCCAAGTTTGAAACAAGGTTCAAGCCTATAAAATATGTGCATGCCCTATTATCTCAACTCACAAAAATTAAGAAAGAGCCTCATGAACCTATGAGGGACTTCATAGCTAAATTTGACAAGATGAGGAATAGGATTCCCATAATTGCTTAGTTGACACCAAAAAATCTCAAATGCTTCTTCGTAAACTCTTAGCTTCCTGAAGTGAGTTTCTTATTGAGGCAGGCTAGCCACATAGGCCTTGCTGCAGCTCAGGATTTGGCCACTGAGGTCAAAGATGATCTCATCTTGGTAGGGAAGATAAGAAGAGATCCTAACAGAAGTAAATCTTCTTCATCTTCTGAATATTCTTCTTCAGGCACCACTGATCCTATCGTGCAAAAGCTAGAAAATGAGTTGATAGCTCTCAAAAATCAAATGGCACAAGGGATGTCTTCTTCTCCTTCATACTGAGATATACCAAGGAGGAATTTTCCCAATCATTTATACCAAGGCAATGGTACCAGAAATCAAGGGTAACTAAATCATCTTCCTCCCCCATAAAGGAAGCTCGCCATTGAAGTAGTACTAGCCAACTCAACTGTTGGATATTTTGAAACTAAAGCTGATTTCTCTTTCCACCCTGAGTTGAACCAAGAATATGATGCTAATCTATTCACAGAGGGAGAACAAGAATTAGTTGGCAACTCTAACATTGGTTTCTTTAATTACTAGGAAGAAGCTAGAAGCAAGTCAAAAGTGTTTGAGTGATCATACATTGTATTTACAAGGGCCCAAAACCAACTAGCTCAACAAGCTGATAAGGGAAAATAGGGGAAGGATCTCAAATAGAAATTTCAATTGATAAATGGTGGACTACTCTACCTTTTAAATCAAATGACCCGGTGATCACTAAAAAAGTAAGTACCTTAAACATTCCTTCACCTTCTACTTCAAATTCTCAGACCAGTACCACACCCCCAAAAAATAGAAGGATGGACTGCCTTCCCCTATTTCTAATTCATTTTAGTAATTTGATATAATTGATCATGTTAAAAAGACCAAAATTCAAATGTCTAAGTTTAAATTCTTATAATCCAACCCCGAGTAGTTGGATAGGTTAGTTCAATATGCCAAGAATAAAACCATACCTATAGGACAAGATATTTTATAAGTAACTCCTGGTCCCTCAAATAATAAATCCACCCAAAATAATCTTGTGATTACTCCTCCAGCTGCCCCTGGGAACATAGAACCATTTTATGTTTCCCTGTTGATAAACAGTCATTAGTTGAACAATTGCATTATAGACTTAGGCGCATCTGACAATGTCATGCCTGCCAAGGTGGCAGAATCTCTTGGTCTCACTCTAACTAAGACCTTTGGTAGATGTTTCTCCATGGAAAACAAACAAGCACCTTAGTTGGGACAAATAAAAGATGCTCAATTCGCATTTACAATTTTTTTAGATAAGAGAATCAAAATGACAATTCAGGTGGCCGACGTCTTAGCCTCATACGACATCCTTCTTGGGTGAAATTTTTTCAAGGACATTGGTGGAGAATTAAGGATGGACTTGTTTGAGGTGAGGATCCCTATCAAGGGCATCATGCAAAGGTTGCTTCCTGAGAAGGAGGCAAAGTATATTGTCACCCAAATGTTAGCCCCTGAAGCTCAAATTTTGTTTGAGTCTTTAGGCATGGGTAATTACTTTTTGTCTACTAAAGACGTTCTTATTTTACTAGATGAAAGCTTACTAAGTGACGATATAAAAAAATTTACATAAGGCATCAAAAAAATTGGTAGGTCGTAGTACACATGAAAATGGATCTTTCCTTCTTCATGAAGAAAAATTTGAAAAAGATCAAATTCTGTTAATGTCTAGATTCTAGAATTTGATGGCAGCAATTCTTGTACTGGTTCTAGAGCTAGAGTTGTATTAATATCTCTTCAAAGAGAAAATTTCCCCTATGCATATAAGTTGCAGTTCAAAAAGACTAACAACACTACTGAATATGAATCGCTGCTACTCAGTTTAAAGGTTGATCAAGATAAAGGTGTTAAAATCCTTCATGCCAAAGGAGACGTTGAACTGGTGGTTTGTCAGGTGAGAAACCTGTATCAAACCAAGAATGATATATTGTGACATTATCATAATTTGGTGTGGGACTCCATTGAAAGTTTTGATGCTTTAAGTATTTTTTTAGTGCCTAGAGAGTTTAACAGTTGTGCAGATGCATTAGCTGTCTCTACAAATCTCTTAGTCCCTCACCAAGATTTCAAAGAGGACAGGTACACTATCAAGTTGGTATTTCAACTAAATGTACCTGATAATACCAACCATTGGTTGGTGTTAAATGGTGACAACCAAATCATTGCTTTTTTGGAATAGACGGATAGCTTTGAAAAGCTTCATTTTGAAGGCAGTGAATCTAAACCACATGAATCAAAACAAATTCAAAAGTTGATGAAGAGTTCCTTCAGCTCAAAGGGAATACAATTCTTAAAGGATTAGTTTCTCTTGAAAAACATTTTGACAAGCATCATAGGTTTATCAAAGAAAAGCAAATGGATTTAAAATCCTCCAAGGATTTTGATCAAACCAATTTGAATATAGAAGATAATCCAAAAATGATCAACATTGGGAATTGTTGTTCCCCTAATGAAAAACTCAAATTTATCACTCGACTTTACCATTACATTGATGTTCTGGCATACTTTTATGATGATCTAAAATCTCTAAAACCTAAAGAAATCTAGCACAAAATTCCTCTCAAGATTTGGTCATTACCTCAAAAGTAGAAGCAAAGGCAATACAACTCCTGGATATCAGGCATGATTTTATCTGAGATATAGAAAATGCTAAATGCAAGAATTATTTTCCCAATCCATCATTCTACATGGATTGAGAACATAGTCCCTATGAGAAATAATAATGGAGAAATTCACATGTGTGTTGATTTTAGAAATCTAAATCAGTCATCTTTAAAGGACAACTATCCCCTGCCCATCATGAATCAACTGCTGCAAATAATGACTGGCACTAAAATGTTATCAATGTTAGATGATTTCTTAGGGTACAATCAAGTAGAATTCAGTGAATTAAACCAACATAAGACTACCTTCACTACACCTTGGGGCACCTTTGCATATCCCATAATGCCTTTCAACTTGATCAATGTCAGTGCTACCTTCTAGAGAGCAATAGACCTCACTTTTAGAGATGAAATGGGGAAGTTCATTATGGTCTATCTTGACGACTTGACTATCTTTTCCAAGCATCATCCTAATCATGTGTATCATCTACAATAAGTGCTAGAGCAATGTAGGTAGAATGGTATTTCCCTTAATCCCAAGAAATCTATTTTTGGGGTTACAAAAGGTAGACTTCTCAGACACACTATATCCCAAGAGGGCATAAAGATTGACCCAAAAAGGGTCAAATCCATTCAAGATCTCATTCTTCGTGCCAGTAAGACCATAGTTCAATCTTTCTTTAGAAAGGTAAATTTTTTGTGAAGGTTCATTCCTAAATTTTCAAAAAAGACTCACCACATTGTCTATATGATGAAAGGTAGAGCCACTTTCAGCTAGATGGAAGGAGGCAAGTCGACATTTAAAACATCAAGGAACCTATTGCCCATGCTCCCATTCTAGTTTGTCCTGATTACACCAAAGACTTCATGATGTATAGCCATGCTTCTTAACACATGCTTTCAGCCATTTTGGTTCAACAAAACAAAGAAGTTGTGGAATCTCCCATAACTTTCATGTGTTATCCTCTCAAATCTCATGAGATGAAGTATTCAAACATGGAGAAGCATACTTATGTTGTAGTAAAGGCAGTAAATCACTTCCATTTTTACATTCTAAACTCACACATTGTTACTCTTGTCCCTGATACAACAGTCAAGTCTATGCTAACTCAGCAGGAGTTTGGAACCAAAAGGGGTAATTAGATTGCTAAAATCTAGGAGTTTGATCTAGTTATCAAACAAATAAATATTTTATGGGAAAGGGCTCTATGCCAATTAATTACCGATAACATACTAGAAGAAACAAGGCATGAAGAAATAGAAGTTGAAGACACGCCAACAATTCTCTTTATCACCACTACGAATGAGTGGTATTTGAATACTGCTCATTTTCTTACCTATGGTGAGTGTCCTTTTCACCTATCTCATGAAGAAAAGAGGACTGTTAAGTTAAAAGCTACCAACTTTATCCTGTGGGACAAGAGTCTGTATAAGAGGAACCTTGATGGGGTATTCCTTCGTTGCGTGGATAAAGTGCAACAGAATAAACTTTTGGAGTCCTTCCACAATTTAGCTTTTGGAGGAATTTTTTTGTACCTGTGACTACTCATAAGGTTCTATGAGCTAGGTATTGTTGGCCTACTCTATTTCAAGATGCATACAAATGGGTACGTAGATGTGAACTATGTTAATAGCTCATTGAAAGACCCATATTGGCTACATTACCTCTCAAGCTAGTAGTAATTGAAGAACCATTTCAATAGTGGGGTATTAATTTCATTGGCACTATAAACCCATTTTTGAGCGCTATACATGATTATGTTCTTACAGCCACAGACTACTTTACCAAGTGGGTGGAAGCCATCCTAACTAAGCATGCTACTTCGAAAGTGGTATGTAATTTTCTCAAAAAAAATATCATCTCCCACTTTGGAGTGCCACCTAAGATTGTAAAAGATAATGAAAACTATTTCTCTTCTCATGAGATTACCCAGTTTTACTACAATTATGGGATTACCCTCTCCCACTCCTCTAATTATTATCCACAAGGAAATGGTCATGTAAAATCAAGTAATAAGAACTTGGTGACCATTATCAGGAAGATGGTAGATGAAAATTAGATAACCTATCATAAAGCATTGTTTGACGCCTTATGGGCTGACAAAATTACACTCAAGAGGGTGATAAGTATGTCACCATTCTAACTTCTATATGGTCTCAATGCAGAGATATCAATCACCCTAGAATTACCAGCATTGAAGTTGGCAAAGGCAGTAGAAGACTTAAATTTTTAAAGTTCCATCAACAAGAAGATCATGTGCTTGACTGAACTAAATGAGCAATGAACTTCGGTGGTTGACCAAATTGCTACAAATTAGAGTTTGGTAAAGAATCTCTTTGACCAAAAAGCAAGGATTCATGTTTTATAGATTGGAGATCAAGTTCTGTTATGGGACAAGAGGAGAGAACCAAAAGGAATGCATGAGAAATTTTATTCCTTATGGAGAGGCCCATTTGCTATTCATCAGCTCAATGGTGAAAATAGTTTCTTATTGAAGTACTTCACTACCTCACAATGGGTAGCATTTGAAGTACTTCCATCTTTAAAGTATCAAATAAGTCTAGTTGTACATATGTATAATTTTTGTATAGTCTTCCATTTGTTTTGTGTTGTTCATTTGTTTTTGGCACCTTTATTTTTGTGTAGCATGACTCTGTATCCCAATGTCATAAATGAAGGCACTATGATTCTAGTTTTTACTCTCTTTGACTATTTCAAAATTTTAATCGATGGAAGTTCCCCAATTGGATCTAGCTATTGTTCCCAGAATATGTCACTTGTTTTTGTGGATAACATACTGACCATTTTGGTCCTACAGACCTAAACTCTCTCTTTTCTTTCTTTAAAAATATTCTGAGCAGTTATGTTTTTCAAATATTCAAGCCTTTTCAGCTAAGGAAGTCATAGGTTCAACAAGTGGGCTTTCTTCAAAAACAAGTTCCAAACACTTAGGCATTTTAAGGATGGTTCAATGCTGAGGTTCAATCAAAAGACTCAATGATGGGCTTCAAACAAATGGAATAAATCATTGAACCAATGAACCATTAAACCTTTGAACTTAGAAATGTTCAAGGTTTAAAGTGGTTCAAAGGTTTAAAAAGAGTTAAGTTCTTCAAAGAGTTCAATGAGTTTGAAGACTTTGGCAAGTTTAAAGGTTCAACGGCTTTGGCAGACTTAAAAGAATAAAAGGATTTGAAGAGTTAGCATTGAACCATTAAACCTTGAACTTTCAAAGCTTCAAAGGTTCAAAGGTTCAATGAGTTCAATGGAAAAGGAAAGGATCTATAAATTTTGAAGCTTCAAAGGATCCAAAAAGTTTGAAGCTTCAAAGGATTCAAAGAAATAGATTGAACCATTGAACCCTGAACCAAAATGGTTCAAAGGTTCAAAGAAGTTCAAAGTGTGAACAAAAGATTTGATCGAATCAAAGAAGTGGAAGATTCTAAAAAGACTTTCAACCAAATGGTTTAACCAAATGGCTCAACAAAATAAAAAGAGATCAAACGTGGCCCTTTACAAAACATTGAACTGCCAAATATTGAACCACTTTGAACCATTGAACCTTGAACTGAAATGGTTTAAAGGTTCAAGGTTTAAATTAGTTCAAGTGACTAAGTGACCAATGACATCCCTGTGAATGTCAAATTCAAGGTAATGAAATATCTATTGATATTCAAAGATGTAGGCAGACCTGGGAACAAACTCAATGGCTAGCCAAATAAGGAGCTAGCAGAAAGTGAGAAGATATCCCAAGAGCTCCAATCATCACGAAGAGACAAAATGCAATAGTAATGAGAGAAAGCTACAATAAATTTAGAAATATCTATAAGAGAGTTATTTTTGTTATGTGGAACAGTCCACTAGATAGACACCAGAGAGCATGAACATTCAAAGGCACAGCCTATTTTTTTATTAAGTAAAGGTCAATGGACAGCCATGTAAGCATCATAAAGAAGACTAGACAACCCATGCTTAGGAGGAGACATTTGAG
The DNA here is from genome assembly GCA_037957365.1 of Torreya grandis. Classification (NCBI taxonomy): domain Eukaryota; kingdom Viridiplantae; phylum Streptophyta; class Pinopsida; order Cupressales; family Taxaceae; genus Torreya; species Torreya grandis. Next base: position 1,045,963 of record JARHVA010005692.1, on the reverse strand, counting down.
ATGATTTAGAACACTAAATTCAAGGTTGATGACCTATTCTAGGATGGCCCTTTCACAAATATTCAAGTTATTTAATTCAGCATGGGCCGTTTTCATGAAAACAAGCACCCAAGTCTTCCTTAAAATGCTATATATTGTAATCTCTCATTTTTTATTAATGAGATCTCTATGTTATCAGAAGTGAAACTCTACCCAAATTGAAAGGCATTCTTGAGACTTTGAACTTAGACTATTAATCATATTTTGTTATTTGAATGAGAAATCAAGTGACCTTTCAGACTTTGTGTTGACATAGCTTGTGTTATCTAGGAAATTATTCCTATGTCTATTTCCTAAATGCAGTCTTGTCCATTTAATCAAATAAGTAGAATTAGTGGAAGTAATCTAGAAGGTGTCCTAAAGCCAACTGTGGGAGACTTTGTGTTGTTGTTATTGTCTTAAGTCTATTTGTTTTATGTTTCAGTGTAAAGGATATTGGTGAGACTTTGAGCTCCCATTACCCTTCATTATATTTCAATTTGTTGTAGTTGAAGTGGAGACTTTGTGCTATACTTCATTCTACTATGTTACTATGTCTTGATCAGTGAGAGAAGCAATGAAATACTTTGTGCTTTTGTGGGTTTCTTGTAGTTATAGTTACTACCTAGGAAGTCTTCCTTTGGTTTTCTGAACATCATTTCTGAAAGAAGAGAAATGCCTTCAACAATTACCTAGGATTTCTCCTTGTCCTTGTGAACATCGTCTCTAAAAAAAGAGAGATGTATGGTGTTATCCCACCCCTAAGTGTATGTTTAGCTTATATTAGTTATAGTAGTTTACAAGGAACCTTCCCTACCTTATAAAGAATCTCCCCTTGATGAGAGGAGAGATTTATCTCATTTTGTTGTGGTAAACCTACACACTTTGCCATATAAATCTCCTTATGCTAAGGTTGATATACCTATTTTTCTATCAGTTAGCTAGTGACAAAATAGTCACCCAACAAAATTCATAATTTTTAGTATGGTTGAAGTTTTATTATTTTTATTTTTAGTCAAAAACATGCATTTTACTTTATGTTTATAGGTCAATGCCTTATGCTCAAGAATTTAGGCCATTCATGAGCCTTGAGCCATGTGTTTGAAATGTAAAACATTAGAACTATGTATGTGGAATTAATGTGTATGTGGAATTTCCCCATATACAAAATCTTTTACTACTAAACTGAGCCTAAACTACATAAATGATTTTAGTTTATAGAACCATGTACATAGTTTTAATTTTTAAAAGCACATATGTTTTTGTAATTTTAAAAAATACATATGAATTTCTTAATCTATATGTTTCTTTCATAGTTAAATTTAAACATACACCATAAATAATAAAACCTTAAAATATGAACATTATGCCCTAAACCAATTAGGTTCACAAGGCTCAGTTTGTCCCAAATCACATCACTGATTACCCAATTGCCTAATTATCTCAATATGTGATGACACTGGGTATAATTTAGTCCAAAATAAAATTAATTAGTCATAAATGTGTTTAATGAGCTCAAATTTTCCATACTTGACTTCATTATTGTACCTGAAACACTAAACCCTAAATCTTAATACCTAAGCCCTAATCCCTAAACCATAAATCATAAATCCTAAAACCTAAATCAATTGATTTATCCCCATTTAACATCATTTAGGGTAAGAATTAGGTAGACAAGGCTTAATTGCCCCAAATCATAACACTAATTGCACAATTGACTAACTGGCTCAATCTATGATGGAATTTTGGATAATTAATCCTAAAATCACATTATATAATCACAAATAGGTTCAATGACCTCAAATTGGCACAAATTGCCTTTGCGATTTGACCATGTGTACCCTATTGACCAAATTTGATCGTACAGGTCAAATTGGGAAACCTATAAGTAAAAACTTGATGTTTAGGTGTCTAATATTACGTCACAAGGTGTATCATATATCATTTGATGTAATTTGATGTCATATTAGCCTTAGTATTTAGTTATTTTAATATTTATGTATTTTTAAGTCATTTTAGGGGTCAAGATAGAGCATTAAATGAGTTGAAAAATCTCCTTAGGAAGTGTGAAAAGTGAAAAGTGGTTTATTATGCCTTAATCAACTATTCATAACTGAAAAGTGGTAGGTTCTTTAGAAGAAAGGGCAATTTTTTTGTAAAAAAGGAAGAGTTTGGCACTTGTACAACCCATAAGGGAGTCTGACACATGGGATAAGGTTATGAGATTACTCTTAAACTTCCTTAGATATATTTCCATGCTTTAATTACTATATAAGTGTCAAAATTGATCTAAAACAGTTATACTCCTTTTTCACCCTTTCATGCACATAGAAATATTCAGTAGGTTTGCACTTGGTACAACCAGCAGGGGAGGTTTCAAGAAAAATGCACTTGGGGGTGAAATTTACACTCCTTAATATTCCATTTGATGTTTGTTTGTATAGTAGTTGTGAGATATACTTTATGAAATATTCGTAATAAGTTGACATTTCCAAATTGATTGCTCATCTGTGCACCCTATATGTTTTTACTTGGTTTGAACAAATCCATACAATCCAATTGATGATTTTATTTTTAGATGATGTTTAATCTCTCCTCTCATGATTTTCATGCTTAATTTCATGTTTGGAAAATATCTCATGGGATTTTTAATTCAATTTGTAGGTTGATGTCCCAAGGGGAATGACATTCATTTTCACTACTTGTAGAATGTTGTATTCCCTACAAGAGATTCATGTGAAGGGGATATGGTGTTTTCCATGTTTTAATGCCATAATTAATAACTCATTTCCATGTTTTGCCTCATAATTCCATGTTTGGATCAAACTTTCAGTCCATTGTCATACTCAGTCAACTCTTTACCCACTTCTACTTGTAGTCATGGTAAAGTACATGTATGGGGCCTATAAAACATGTTCAAAAAGGTGTGATGAAATTTTCAAAGCCTTGTTTTTTCCTTTATTTATCATGGAGAAGTAATTTGAGCATTAAAATGGTTGAGAGGATATTGTAGTACTCATATTGAACACTTTCACATAGTCTACCATGGACATATTCATCTATAGGTGCCATAAAGGAAGATTTTATTTTGAGGTATGGATATAAGCATAGAATGCAATTAAAGGCCAAATAATATGCCTATTACACCAATACTCACTGCCTATAAGTAAATTAACATGCTCATTTATAGGTTACCTCATAGGACTAGTCATGTTGAAAGGGAGTAATGATAAAGAGGAGACTCTAGTTGAAATCCTTGAGAAAGATATAAAACTCACAAAAGGAAAAAAAATTAGTGCATTTTTCACACTCATCACTCACTGCCTAAAGTTTTTTACTCTCTGACTGTATATGATAGTAACGACCTACAGGTGGCAATAAAAAGGGTATAAAAGTTCTTGTATGAGAGGTTGGAACATGATAAAACCTTTTCTTAGAATATTGGTAGGTGAAATTGATCTTAACAGACCTTATTGAAGTGTCAAATGAGAAAATGGAGGTATGGACTACCTTCAAAATTAATGATTATGGGTTCAGGTACCAAATCCCTAAAATAGGAAAATAGAGGCCTAAAGTCATTTTGTCAAGGTCTTGTAACATGGTTATCAAAAGTTTTGAGGCACCTAAATGACTAAATATAGTATCCCTTAAATGGAAAAAAAACATGAAAGGTTTGGAAGATGGATAAGTAATGGAGGATGGTTATTATAATGCCTAAATTCACACTTTTATGTATTATTTTTAGGTAGTAACATCTACAAGATTTTGAGTTTCTGAGTAGCCTTATTTTCAAGTTAGTAGTCTAGACTATGCCACTATGGTTGAGTGGTTTAAAAAATTTTAATGTATCAATTGTTATATAAGGAACATTTTAAGGGATGATATATAGTGTTTTAGGTCCTATAAACACCTATAGGCATCCCTTCTTTTGAAAGTCACTCACCTACAGGAGACCTTAACTTTTATATCATCCATAATAAGGACTTGGGCATGGAGATATTATTTTAGGCTAGTGGAAGATGGTTTCAAATGACTCTAATTATTACAATATGATGTATAACCTATTATAAGGAGTATTTTTACCTACAAGATCACACTTATCTGAACATAATTGACTATGTTTGACTGAGACAATAGTGAGCTAGACTGATGGTGTAAGCATTGGCAATACATAAGATGAGACAAATGAGTTGAAGAAAACAAAAAATGAACCTAAGTGACTCTAGAGAGGTTTTATATATTATTTTCAAATCTTAACCATGAATTTACACTTACAAGTACATGCTTTAGAGTAGAACACAGTCAAAAGTGACACTCTGTCTAGGTTAGGCAAGGTGTATGACGGGTACATGAAAATTTAGATTAGTGAATGAATATTGGATTTAATTAATTATTATCATTATATATAATGGATATATTATGTTTAATAAGTAATAAAATAGAGGGAAAACCTCAAACAAGTAACAGACAGTCCATTCCTTAAACCATTGTGCATAATCCACTCCACACAAGTCTATTTTGGTTTTTGAATGAGTTGGAAGGTCTAATTACTTGATAAAATACTGAATTTTTATTTTAAAGGTCATAAACACTTGAATAATAACATAAAATATTCACTTTTTCTTGAAAAATAGGGGAAGTGCCCTATATTTTGTTTGAGACAGAGGACACCCCCCTTGAGTATAAACTAGCAGGTTTTTGATGTCGAGATAAAAAAGACTATTCAAAAGTTAATTGGATCCTAGAATAAGGTATTTGAAGTTGAAACACATCTAGGTAAACATGAAAAAAACCTCACATAAGTAGGGAACCCAATAATATTATCTATATTGCTAAGGTTGTAGTCAAACCTAAAAGGTAGGGTTTTGTTCTAAAGACCAAATGTGAGGTCAATGTTACCTCCAACCTTAGGTATTATTTATAAATAATTTTTAAATTTTTATGGGATAATAAAAAAAATTTAAGGCTTTTTTTTTAATACAAATCATAAGAAATCCATTTTGGGCTTAAGAACCATATCATGCCCTATGTAAATAAGAAACAAACTCAATATGAGAGGTTTGGAAGGTCATATCTCTTTTGATGATTTTAATGGAGATCCAATAGGTTTATAGGTATTAACAGGGTCCTTAAAGATCAAATTTGTGAATTTTTTTGGAAATTCCAATGTCCAACCTTCATGAATGAAGCGTAAGGCCTTAAATTGTCTAAAGCACTCTTACACTGTTAGTCTAGACCTGATGAAGTAAATGAAGGAGATAATACACAAAAATCACATAGTTTACCTAGAAAAAGGATTGGATTATTTTGAAGGCTCATTTAGGATCTAAGTATTAGGATGAGTTGTATGGAATCTATATGTATAGGGTGCATAATTACTCTTTTTGACTATTTTGTGCATTTTACAGGTTCTAAGAGGTTTCAAGAGATGAAATCAACTTTGAAATGAAGATTGAGACTTAATATAACTCCACATATCCATTTAATTCCTTGGAAAAACTATTAAGTGTGCCTACTAGAGATCTCATCTCAACCAATCAAAACTGGCATAGTGAACATGATAGTGAGAAGTGTGAAAACTCCATGTGGAACTGATTTTAAGGTGTGATTGATGCTGCTAAGGCTATATAGTTTCTTAACACATATAATTCACTTATTTATATGGATTTTAATAAGAAATTAAATCTAAATTTGAGGCCAAGTGTGCAAGGTGTGTGAAAGAAGAGTTTACTTAGACTATAAGCAATGATGGCTCACTTCTAAAATTTTCCAAATGATTAGGATTGCAACTAGTACATAGAGAGGCATGTCTAGAATATTTATTCTCAATTAAATCATTATACCTATCCCTAATCATTTTTGGGATGTTATAATAGGGATAAATAATGAAGATAGTTTTCTAAACTAGAAAAGGAAATTCCACACCACTTTTCATGATTTTCATGACTTGTAAAGCCACTTATCCCTTCTAACCTTTCATGGTAAATTTAAAACCATCTTTTCATTCAAAATTTACACATTTTATTAGCATGACAAGTGTCCTTGTGACCTTTGAACTTCTTTCTTCTCCTTTCGCTCTCAAGTTCTCTAACAACTAGCCATTTTGGCCTTTGTAAATCATGTTCCACCTGAGTATGGTGAAGCCATACTCATTTTCATACCATGGATCAATAAATACTAAAAAAATTTCCCTCTTCCATGATTTTTCATAGTGTGTTTTACTTGGATGATTGATCTTGCTTAGTGATGACTCTTGTTTCCTTAGCATGTTATTTCATTCTCTCACCTATTTGCAGTTAAAATGCTTCTTCTTATAGGTCATGTGAAGTGTTTTTTTGAAGTGTCAAGGTTGAGTGAGTTAGTTTATTCAAATAGTGACATCTTAGGCATCTTTTCTAGTCTTCCTAGCCTAAACATTCATCACAACCTCATAATTAAATATTGATGTGAGAAGATGCAGATTGGAGAAGTGTGTGTTTGGTTAGTCCCTTGTTTTCATGTGTAATATGTAGCTAGTTGGTAGTCATCAAATAATTTTGTGTATCACCTCCTTTAATATAGTTTACTTTTATTATTCTCTCTCCTTTTCCTCATAATCATAGGTGTAGTAGTGGTCTATAAGTGGTACATCAAGGGAGATAGCCCTATCTAGAGATTCACCTCATTCTCAGGCTTACCCATAACCTATAGGTGTTTCAATTGTGCCAATTGGATGAGGAGAGATGAGACATTTCTAAAGGGGTGTAAATCCTAGTGATAACATACCCTAAACCCTAAACTATAAAACCTTAGTCTTAAGACATAAACCCTAAATCTTAAACCCTAACCCTAATCAATAAATTAACCCCAATAAACATATTTTGGAGTAAGAATTAGATTTAAATGGCTCAATTCATACCAAATCACATCATTGATTTCCCCAATTGAATAATTGACCTATTTTATGATGACTTTGAGGTAAATTGAGCCCAAAACACCTTTTTATAGTTAAAAATAGGTTCAGTGAGCTTAAATTAGTGATAATTACATTTAAAAGTGGAACCTATACCATAAACCCTAAACATTAAATTATTTAGTCTAAACCCTATATCAATTTATTTAACCCCAATCAACATCTTTTGGATTAAAAACATTTAGGTTCATAGGGCTCAATCTAGCACAAATTACATCACTGATTACCATAATTGATTAATTTTCTCAATCTATGATAACATTAGGGATAATTGAGCTCAAGTTCATATTATGTAGATATAAATAGGTTCAATGGACTTCAATTGACCTCAATAATATAGGATATTTGACCCTAAACCCTAAATCCTAATATGTAAACCCTAAGCCCTAAACCTTAAAACTTACACCATAAATCATAAACCCTAAACCTTAAACTAATGGACTTAGCCCAATCAAATATAATTTAGAGTAATAAATATGTTCATATAGATCAACTTGGTTGAAATTGCATCATTAATTACCCCAAATGAATAATTGGGTCAATATTTGATGATGTTTCGGCTAATTTTACTCAAAATCACATTTTATAGTCACAAATAGGTTTTAAAAGCTCAAAATGGCCCCAATTACCTTCACAATTGGATAATATGTAACATAAATCCTAAAACATAAGCTCTAAACCATAAGACCTAATCCCTACACTCTAAACCATCACCCTCAAATCCCATAAAGTAAATGATTCAACCCAAATAAACATCCTTCAGAGTAGGAATTAGGTTCACATAGCTCAATTTTTCACACATCCCATTAATATTTTCCCTATTTGATTAATTGGCTCAAAACATGATGACATTTGGGTAAATTCAACTCATAATCATATTTTATAGTCATAAATAGTTTCAACAAGATCAAATTGGACCCAATTTCTTTCACAATTGGACCCTATACCCTATACCATAAAACATGTACCTTACACCCTAATCCCTAATCTGTAACCTTATACCTTAAACCCTAATCCCTAAACCCTAGAACATAAACCCAAAATCTTAAATTATGAACTCTAAACCCAAAACCAATGAATTTATCCCTAAGTAACATCCTTTAGAGTAAGAATTAGGTTTATAGAGCTCAGTTTAGTGCAAATCACATCATTTATTACCCCAATTGATTAATTAGATCAATTTGTGATGATGTTGGGGATAATTGATCTCAAAGTAACATTTTTTTGTCACAAATAGGTTCAATGAGATGAAAATATCCCTAATTACCTTTGTAATTGGACCCTATACCCTATAACCTATACCCTAAGCCCTAGACCCTAAACCCTAAATTATAATCCCTAAATCATAAACAAATTGATTCAGCCCTAATTAACATATTTTTGAGTACTAATTATGTTGGCATGGCTTAATTTAGCCTAAATCACATCACTAATTACCCTAATTGACTAGTTGGCTCAATTTATGATAAAATTCAAGCTAATTAAGCCTAAAATCATAGTTTATAGTCATAAATAGCCTCAACAAGCTCAAAATTTCCCCAATTACCTTCCTAATTAGACCTTATACCCTAAACTATAAGAATTAATTCTTAAATAATAAACCCTGATACCCAGTTTACATGAAGATGGATTCATACCCTTTAGGCCTTAAATGTTAACTTGGAAGATTATTTTCTTAAGAGACTCCACCCTTTTTCCTATCAGATATAAAAAATTCTATCAAATGTTCTATACTTCTATTCTTTTTTAGATTGAAAAACTATAAATAGATTATGTTTTAGTAAAGAACTTATGGAAAACACCTTTTATACAACTAATAAAGTTGATTTTATTGTTAATGTGACCAATTAGATTCAAAATTATATAGACCATGTTCAACTTGAGATCCACCATCTACTAATCTTCCTAGACCATTTTGGGAATGTTCCTTGTGCAATTAGTCATGATCCTCATAATCTCCCTTCCCACCAAAACCCCTAGGTTCATTGGCATGGGGGATAGAATCAATGATCTCATAGATAATGGTATTGAATCTGAAGGATCACCTCTCCTCTCTCTCATTAGCTATCTCCTCCCTGAGGATATGATAAGGGAAACATTGACAATGGTGGGGGGAGGGGGTGGGGATTGGAGGCCCCCTTGACAAGATAAGTTCTCATGATGAGCATTGGATATTTCTCCTTCCATATTTCTAAGTAATAAAATGATATTAAAATTAAACAAAATACTAATGGTTGTAACTCCATCTAAGTTGATGAATATCCCTTATCCCCCGTGGTGGGGAAAACCCTCAATATGATCTACCTCCTTTTCCTCCACCTCATAGCATGTTCTTTACTACTAATTAATGGAATCCTTATTATTTGTGCATTTATATTTCTCTTTTATAATTTATCTATGCTTGAGTTAGTCTAATTATGCTTTGTTTGGCCATGTGGTGGCCTTTTCAAGAATTTCTTCCCAAGCCTTCTTTATCTCAATTTGGTGATTTTGGGGTGTGACATTTCCAACCATATTTTTTATATGATTAGTGATGTATTATATCTTGTTATATTAATGAAAGTTTAATTTTCAATTAAAAAAGGGGTTTCTTGTTTCATTTATAAATTTTCTTGCTCAATGTTAGATTTAAACTATTAATGTCTAAAGGACTCACTTATTTTTCAAAATCAGGTTTATTGGTTCATTTAGAAGTTTTCTTCCTCGACATTAGATTTAAATTGATAGTGCCTAACCAACTCACTTAACTACTTATAGTAATGGCTAATCCTTAATCAACAATTTACAAAATAATAAACTCATAATTTTTTATTTCGATTGACTGCTAAGGATTAATCAACACTTTGCAAAGGAATAAACTCATTTTTTTTTTTTTTAGATTTCTAATGATTTGTTTTTAGATTATTAAGGATCAACTTGTGTAGCTACAACTACAGACAAAGATGTTAAATATTAAATCAACTATATTGATTTGTGAATGCACTAGTCAGATTCACTTTGAAACCATAAGGGGTGAGGCTATGTTAAATTCTTTAATAATAAGCTAAAAACTTTGTTAGTTAAGAAATGTTTATTATTATTATTATTATTATTATTATTATTATTATTATTATTATTATTATTATTATTATTATTATTATTATTATTATTATTATTATTATTGTAAGAGAGGCAATCATTATTATGTTTAGTTTCTTCTCAAGCCAAACTTGGAACCCACTTTGTTAGTGATTTTTGTTTAATGTCTTACAATTTTATGTTCCATACTATTGGCAGAGATATAAAATTATAGTGAGTGCTATTTTTCTAGTGTAGTCGAGTAGACTCCAAAGAAATAACTATAATTTTTAAAAAGATGTTTTTATTTGTTGAATGGCACTAGATAGCATTAGGTTGAAGTATTCTTGAATTAGTTTAATACTAAAGACTTGTAATTTTAAATTGGAGTCTACAATTTTAAAACTTTTAAATATAATTTTATGTTACATACTATTGGCGGAGATATAAAATTATAGTGAGTGTTACTTTTCTAGTGCAGTGGAGTAGACTCCAAATCAATAACTATAATTTTTAAGAAAAATGTTTTTATTTGTCAAATGGCACTAGATAGCATTAGGTTGAAGTATTCTAGAATTATTTTTATACTAAAGACTTGTATTTTTAAATTGGAGGCTAAAATTTCAAACCTTTTAAATATAGGGTCCTTATCTCATATTTGAAACATAATTATGTCTCTAAATTAAATATGATTTTTTATTTTATTTTTTATTGTAACTCTAACAATGTAAAAATATGTAAACATTATTTAATTTAAACATATAATACAACTAGTACCATTATGTTAATATCAACATAAAAAAACAATTGTTAAAAGTAAATATATTATTTAGATAAATGTTTACAAGAGAATCAAACTATGCATTGACATTTTAAATCCCACTTCATGTTCCATCAACATTTGAGGATCCTAATATAATTTATGAATTATAATATATAAGAATTTACATCATAATGTTCCACTAGCAAAAATTAAAATAATTTTAATCTAAATAATTAATTAATTATGGATACAATAAACTCTTTAATTAAACTCTTGTTTATAGTGAATATTGTGATACCTTAATAATTAATCATACCTAAAATTAATAATTAAATTTACATTAAAACATTCACCAATTTTCCATGTCCCTGCTCTATGCTTATGGATAATCTACCTCTAAAATTAGTTAAATTATAAACCTTCATCCCTATTCAAGTTGTTAATATATTTATTGATTTCTAGTGCCTATTTTTCCATCATTATTATAAAATTAGGCAAGATCAAAATTATAATTTAATTAAGTATGTATAATATTTAAAACTATGGTTATAAATATAACTAACCAATTACATGATATTAACCTAAAAAAATTATTCTCTCAAACTTTCCTCCAACCCATTAAAAATAAATTCAATTTTTATACTTAAAATATTTTTGTTGAACTTTCTTACATATAGTTAAAAATTATAAGATCAAAATTTTAGAGGATAACATAGTGATATATGTCACCAATACCAATACTTCTATTACAATTTAATACAAAGGTAAATCAACATTCAAATCTAAGGCATGTGATAATTTATAACCTATGAATGGCATCAATAATGTATTAGATATGGTAGATCAAACATATAATAAGGTATTCCTATCATGATGCAGGATCATATAAACATCATAAGCAATCATTCACCTATCAAAAATATTAGGGTTCATATGTTTGTGTGGACTATTCATCCATTTCATTATTTTATCATGGTATAAGGTGATCCAATTGAAGCATTTCCCCTCAAGTACTTTAAGGATATTAATGACATCAAATATGAAAGATTTTAGTCGTCAACATTATTCTAAATGAGTTGGTAGAGTTACTTGACAATTAGTAGTATTAAAAGGGTTGATATATTTATATAAAACCTACAAATGATAGGTTATGATGTATATTGGGTGATTCTATATGGAATAAATAAAATTCATAATATTATTTCATATTCAAATTTTCTCTAAAATATGTGCATTTAAAAAAGTCTCATTTTAAATTCTTATGCAAAAGATATGGACTTAAAAATTTTCATAATTTTACACTATACAAAAATTAGTGTGGCATTTTTGAAATATTTAAGAAAAAAATATTAAGTAGATGTCATGCTCATAATGAAAGAAAAAATATAATAGGCAAGAATTGTTTTTAAAAAAAAAGCATTTCCAAGATGATTGGGAATTTGAAGAGGCCAATAGTAAGATGTAGTTAGAGGAGAATATAATTAGTTGGTAAAATTTAGAGGAGAGTCTCTTGGAAATTATATTCAATGATGAAAGCAATTTTGAGAGAGAATCATATTTTTAAGGGATTTTAATTTAGCATGTGTATGTAAAATGACTAAAGAGTGGATGATGTCTAGTAAGATAATTTTTATGGGTTGCATCTTCTTCATTTTGTTTTATCAATATTTTTTTTAATGAAATCTATCTAACACTATAGCTTAAACCTATAATGAATGCATGTTTTTTTTAAATTTACAACTTTTTTATTTCCAAAGTGCATGAAATGGGAGTGAGTGATTTTGAGTTGGGGAGTGAGGAAACCATTAATTTGGAACTCACTTTTTCTTATAAATAATTTTGCATCATATCAATTTTGAAGCTTCTTGGATCTAGTGTGTAAGGCTCTACTTAAGTCAATTTTAGGTTATGAATAAGAACCCTTAAATGATCTTCTTGTCAAGAGTGTAAAAAAAAATCAACAAATAGCATTTGGTAAAATGTTTTTCAATTGAATGTCATCCATTATGATAAAATTAGGTAGAGGAAGAGAGAGAGAAATACATTTTTTTATAATTTTCATAGGTGGATCAAGAATAAGGGGATGTAAATATGAATCATAGGAGAGTCAATAAAGAGATATAATGATCCATTAATTTATGGATATTCCAATTAAAAAGCATCAATATGAATCCTATATTATTTTAAACAATCATATTTGGTCATAGACACTTGAAAGTGTGATATTTCAATAATCCCTAGTAAACATGATGTACCTAACTAAATCTTACTTATAGTTTAACCTAGTTATTCTCTCATATATGTGCTTGGCCTTACCAAATTGAAATTGATATACATGATTTTCCTAGTCTATGTCTAAATAATTTATCCTCTTATTTATATTTTTTTCTAATCTCAAATCACATTTCCTTACTCATTGGACACTTTCAATTATACTCAAAATCCTAGGACCTTATCTACCTAGACAAGACATGTTAGTGCTCTATATAATGACTATTTTAATAATTTTGAAAAAAATTATGGATCAAACCATATATTTTTATATGTTGGTTTGAATGGAATTGATTCAAAGAGAAAATTATTTATAAAAATCAATTCTAACCCTAATCTTATCTATAAATAATCAAGAGAACATATATTATTCACTTATACATTGAGACTAACTACCCTAAATATTCCAATTATAAAACCCTTAAAAATAAAATGGTTTAACCCAAGTCTGAATATTAATGCAAGGTAGAAATCATAGGTTGTCAAGTGTCAAAAATAATAATTAATATTATACTTCATTCTATTATTACACTAATTTCAGCCACTCAGCTAGGTGGACTAACTATTTGTAGTTTGACTCCTCGTTGGATTATTAAAACATAGGACATTTTTAGACACTAACTGTGTAGTGAATGAATTCAGATCAATCCATCTAACTAATACCTTTATACAAGTCATATTGGTATCAAAGGCACAAGATTTGGGTTTTGAATCAAATAGTAGGAAAAAATAATTATTTTCGTTGGATGGACTATGTCAAAATGCTAAGAGGAATTTATAGACATAGAAACATAAATACCAATAATCACATAAAATCATATATTTTTAGAATCTTTTCATCCCTAATCATACCCTTTCACCATGATCTAATCATCAAGGAAATGTCAAAATCATCCCAATAGTAACATGCACTTTGTTTCTAGCTATGAGAAATAAAAACCCCGTTTAAATCTTTATTAGCAACTTTACCTTTTTGATAGACCAAAACACAACCTATAAATTCTATGTACCTAATTAATTTAGTGTTTTTATAAATAAAGGATCAAATAAATTTGTAATATTATGCTAGTTACACACATATTTTTATGTGAATGATTATACCTTACACAATCTTAATATAATATGGTTGTGTATTGATTAAATTATTAAAATAATAAAATAATATAAAACATATTAGTGAACATATTTATTTTAGTGATAACATCAAAGCACAAGTTTCCCTTAGGATTTATTCATTATTACTATGGTTTCATATTACTATATTAATGGGTTATGCATGAATTAATAAAAGGTATACATTATTGCATTCCTAGGAGATATGGTGGACCCTCTTAATAGATGTTGTATGATATCAAATCTAAGTGTCCTTAAATTTTTACTTATAAATATATATATTACCAACCTTTAATAATTTTTATGTCTAATGAGTCTATTCAAGATCAAATAGTTGTTATGAGGGAATTTATGGTGGCATTCCAAAAAGAAACCTATCTAAAGGTTAAATCATCTAAGGATAAAATTGCACATGTCAATAGTCCTAAGTAGGATAGTGTCAATTACATTTATACCTCTCCATTAAATAATTTTTTTCCTTGAAATATTATATCTGAATCATGGATCCAAAAATGAAATAATCTAAAACTAATAGTTCATGAAGTTTGCATAAACAAGACTTACAATGAAAATTTACGTGGTATTCTTAGAAATAAAATAATCACATTGTTCCAATGCATCCTCTTTCAAAATATAAATAGTATTTTGCCTATCATAGAATGCATGAACATCACAAATATAGCTATTATGATTTTAAAATAAAAATGCAAAATATTATTGATAGTGGTAATCCTTGATTAGATACATCCATTAAAATGCCACCTTCTAGCACACCTTATATATTTTAGAAAATTACTGAAACCTATTTTGATAGTTTATGGAACAACTGGAAAAGGAAAAGTTACATAATGAAAATTTTGAATAAAAATGTTTAGATAAATAAAAATTATAGATAAGTTACAATGATAAAATTTATAGAAATAAAAATTACTAAAATAAGTGCAAGATAAACAAGGGAGTGTACTTATGAAAGAGGAATCTAAGAAATCAAATTTGATAAATAAAGAGGTTCCTAAGAAATGATTTAAAATTCAAGATATACCTAAAAATACTTATGTCACAAATACAGTTTTCAAGAGGAAATTACCAAGTTTTCCTCATACTTAAGAGTCTTTGATTCTTATTTGTCACATAGATGGAATCAAATGCACCAATGTTAATATTAGTAATGTTTATAATATAGTTATAAGTATTATGGTAAGTTTAAAATATCTTGGATATGATATAAACCACTTAAATAAGTATACAATCAAATCTTGCATAGGATCCACTAACTCGTACGTAACTCTTGGTCTTAAATATGTATTATTACATTCCATTTTGGCCCTTCTTTGACACTATACAATGTAATATGTTGAAGGTCATGGATAAGATAATTTGTTGAAACACTTGGTAAAAATAATGACTATATAACATTTTAATTCAATAGTGACACTATTTCCATTTTGAGAGATGCAAGATATTTACAGCAAGAAAAGAAACTATTTCCATTTTGAGAGATGCAAGATATTTAGAGAAAGAAAAGAAATTGAATATATTTTCCTCACCTAGTTCTCAAGCATTGATATCAAATTATTATACAATTAAATCAAAGTGCATGATTTTAATAATGATTAAGGTTCATGATTTTAATAATAACAAACACTTAGATGATCTAAATATATCTAATAGATCAATTCTACAATATGGTTTGGTTGGTTATGAATATCCTAGTATGTATATAGAACATGGTTTGAATGATATGCCTCCGATTTAGAATGGTTACGAAAATAAACATGGTGATTAAAACATATATATGTTAAACAAAATAATATAACCATCCACTTGATTTTATATTTGACTAGTAGGAATATAATAAAGTGTACATAGTTTCATGATTCTTGCTCCATTTATTATCCTTGTTATTCTTTTGTCTTTTTATAAATGTGTACATATTAATTTGAGTTTTTCATTCATCTATCCTTTTGATTTATTTTCACTTTAACCTTTTAATTTTATTTTTTATTGATCAAGACATTCATGACATTTATTCTACGATTATGCACCCTTTAAATTATCCTCATCTTATTACACATTATTTATTACATACTAATTTCTCACCCTTACATATTAATTATTTATACTTTATATGACATGGATTGAGATTATATGATCACATAAATTTATGTATACATAATAAATGATAATATCAAATGATTCATTTGTATTGGAGGAATGTGTCCTCTAGTCTATATATACTCTCTTGAGCTAAAATGTGTATAGTGGGTGCATGTTCCTTGCCTTCACTTCTTCAACATTACTTTTATATTTATAATTGGTGCACGCAACACCTTGGAACATGTAATTACCTATTAAAATCCTTTAAATTATTATATTTTATTTATCCTTTCAAGTTTCCCTTGCTTCATCGAACAATAAAAAATTCAAAACAAAATGATGTTCCAATAAATCAAAAATAAAGACCTATGTTTGGCATGCATTACTAAATGATGAACTATATAGGGTTGATCAATTTTGTTATGGTATGTATTTATTTTTATATGCACGTAAATTTCATTATTTACATGATTTACATGTAGGACATAATTTTATATGACATGGACACATAAATCTATGACTTTCCTACACCAATTAGATACCATCTTACATTGAGAGAATATTTTCACTGGGGGAAATCTTAGTGCACATTATACAAGTTATATTTTATATGATTATTCCCATTGATTTTATTGAGATATTTTAAATTAACTACACATGGATTGATCTAATTCATATTAATTATAATTTATTGAACTAGATAATAAAATGTGTGTGTGTGTGTGTGTATTATCCTTGCTTATTATATACATAATTGATATTTTTTCATGTTAAAATATATGATTTTTAATTTTATATTATAGTTTTCATTGTTTATCTTTTCGCTATGAATCTACATGACAATGGGTGTTTATTTTGGGACTCAATTTTTTCTTAATTTTTTTCTAGATGGATCTTATCCTAAATATTCACCATGAAACTCTTCTTATTCTTAATTTATTATTTGTGTGACTCTTTACTTTGTATGACACTTTTTGTGTTTCTATGATTTATTTTTTACATGGCCATGACATTGTGTGTGACTCTATAATTCTATGTGATTTTGTGTGGATTCATTTAGTATTTTATACTATGCTTGTAATGTTGTGATCCATATCACATATTGTTCTTCTTTTTTGTAATGAAATATTACCCATAATGCACATTCAACATAGTTATTACTCAGTTTAACTATAGTTTTATGCATTTCGTGACATTTTAAATTTCTATATCTATCTTGGCATGACACTTGTATGCCTTAGTAGACATTTCATATATGATCAAGTGACCTAATATTTCTATGATGAAATTAATCTATATTTTTAATTATTATATTGTGTGTGTGTGTGTGTGTGTGTGTGTGTGTGTGTGTCTATATATATATATATATATATATATATATATATATATATATATATATTGACATGACACCTTTATGTCTTATGATACATGTTTAATAAATTCTCAGGGGATCTAATCTTACTTTAATAAAATTAATTAACTCATGTTAACACATATTTTACATGCTTACATATAATTGTATTTAGCACGATGCATATAATTTTTTTTTTAAGATGATTAATTAATATGACACATTCCCCGCCTCAAAAGTGGGCATACATAGTGGTTTGTATTAGAAACTAAGTCCTTTACATAGATATATTTTAATTTTGGGCATATAATATTCGTTATTTTGAGAAAATTTTACTTTAGATTGGTATGTATTTATTTTGATTTGACATAGATAATGGGAATATATTTGGCATTTGTTAGAAATTTTATATTATTTTGAGAAATAATTCATAGATTTAATCATATTATTACATATATTATAGTATTTAGTTTACACAAGTTATCATATTTGGGGGCGTATGTATAATATATGATAATAGATTAATATTTATCATGATATTTTCACATAGACTATATTAATCACATTGCATAGACTACTATATTTGGGATGTATGCAAGTCACATGTAACACATTTTATATAAATACTTGATAAAAATTAATTAAATGTACTATAATACTCAAATTAAATTATATAATCCATGCGTAGTGGATTATTCGTAAAACATAGTTAGAATCAGACTCTCAAATTCTCATATTTATTGGAATTTAGAATGGGTCCCATTCTCAATACTTTAAATTTGGTGTGGTCATAATGTTTTATATGATTTATCTTATAGGAAATTAATTTTATAAAATGAGTTTTCATGCATATTTAACTCAACCAATGGTTTCAACATTGTCATGTTAACGGGGAATTATCACCCCATTATCCATTATATCCATAAGATAACGCTATTAAAATCAACTTCGTTTGCATGAAAATAGGTGTATTGATTTTTTTATGTCAATTTCAAATATATGCAATGTTTTTAATTCATATTTTATATCATTAGTGGTAAATTAAATTTATTATTTTTATTGTATGTTTTTCATCTAACAATCATAACATGGACTTACCTTAAAACACCCACTTTGGTTACACTCAGATATCACCATATATAATTTTACTCTATTAATTACAATACCATAATGGGGGGAACGGAAGGGGGAGGAATTTATACACTCATATTTTTTAATAGAGACTTGAAACTATATTATTTTTATACTAAGCCTCAGTATACTTGACATGCATGCACATAACTACCTATTTCTTATAATTTTTACAAGCCATTTCCTCATTTAAGAAGTTGACATTTCCAAAATAAATTTATTGATACAATTTATTTTATTATTTTGTGCTTGAAAAAAAAATTATATTATCAAAACTAATTATTATTTTAGATGAGAATTTCCTAATTTCTAGACACTAAAAATCCTACTCAGATGCCTCCACCTTAACGGTCTATTATCTCATGTTAGACCTATTCATGCATATTTAATGGATGGTTTAATTAATTAAAATTAATCCTATGTTTCAATCTATATATTTTTAATGTCACTTCAGATGGAAATTACCCTAAAAGTCTTCTATTTTTAAAAATAAACTCTAAGCCTATTCCTATCTACCACTCTTTAAGAACACACTATTATTCACCTTTACATTGAGTAGAAATGTCATAATGTTTAAAAACATAATAATCTCAAATTTTTAAATATATAATCCAATCCAAAATACCATTTCAATCTTAAAATCATATATTGAATGTCAAAATTGATAATCAATATTGCTTTACATGCTAGTATTAAAGTAATTATAAACACCCAAGTAGGTAGGAGAAATATGTGCGGTTTGATCAATCCTTATCTCATTAGAATAAGTTTTTTGCTAAAATACTTAGTATGGTTGATTTGGGTCAATTAAACCAAATCCACTAACCCATTTTATAGGTCACATTAGTCTCACATGTTCATGTTAGGGTTTTTGATGCACTTAAAACAAAAATAAAGTTAAATATGTGAATTTTAAATGATCTGAATGCACATGAGGCATTGATAGACATAGGTGCAAAAAAATTAATTATTATAAATTGGAACATTTATTTAGTACATTATTTTCTCAAATAAAAATGTTTTAGTATACCACAACTATTAAGGAAGCATCGACTTGACCTAGTAGGAATATGCACTCTATTTCAAGTAATGAGTGATAAAAAAAAATTAGACATTTGTTGATGGATATTCCCAACCACAAATAAAAATATATCCTAAAATGACAATTAAAATTTTCAATTAGTTTTTCCATAAATAGTAAGTTGCAATAATCTAGTAACACTATGTTAGTTACACTCAAATTTTTATGTGAATATGTTAGATTCAAATTTTTATGTGAATTGTTATACATTATGTAATTTAATTATGATATACTTAATCTTAATTAGATAACTCAAATATTATATAGGATTAAAAAATATGCGTAATAATTATTTATTTATTAGATCATTAAGTTCCTATGAATTACTTTTCAAATAGTCAAGAAATATTCAAAAAACATAATTGAAAGTTTTCAATATTGAAAGGAATACTAGAACATGTAAGTAGAGAAAAAACAAAAAAAATTAATTTTAAATAGACATAATATTACCATATATAAAATAAATTTTTGAAAACTATATAAGAGTGAGAGATCTCATCATATTTAGAATATCTCAGTATGTAACTATAATCATATTGGCTTCTCAATGCCTTCATGGATAGTATTTCCATTACATTATGTCAAAACAATCATAAATAATTTTAAACTTTATCACCCACACATTAATTTTCACACTCCAACTCCATAATACACATACAATTAATTAGAAGAGCTAGAAATCCATTTTGTCCCTTAATGGCTTGAATAGATAATCCCATTACTGCCTCACCCCCTTCACTTCATTAATGGATTGTCAAATGCAATGAATTAAATGGATGAAAACAAAACTTATAATTAAATTTAAAATATTCATAAAAATCAGAATCTCAAATAATAATACAAATATGTTCATAAGATGAAGAGGAGTTATCTATATTATTACACCCACTCTTCATTATTTTTTGAAAAACATGATTTTTTGTAAGGTTAAATTGCTCTGATAGTTATGAAAAATTGAGGTGCTTACATATACATAAGTTTGGGTTGAAAAAATTCTATCTGCATGGATCAAAAGATTTAATGATTGTTTTAAAACTATAAGAGGTGAAATATCTTCTAAAGGCCACACATTTCACTTGTGAATCTAGATTAGTATGCCATTTTAGCAAAATATATAAATTTTCAATAGGGATCATAATAATAAAAAATTTATTACATTTTTTAATTTATAGCTTATATTTTATCCTTTGAACCAAAACCTATCTATTTTAAGGTTGTAGCATGGTGCAATATATTCTCAAACCCTATTAACACTTAATACACATAACTAGTTGAAAATAGTGATTAAATTTTGATTTCAAGTACTTCAAGATACATTTTTTTTATCATAATAAAATTAAATTAATTATCTCATCTTTCCAACATTATTTATCTAAAATTTATATCATACCTCCTTAGTTAGAATTATTTTGGTCCCTAAATGCATATAACTCATGCACTGAGGAAATTCCTTTCCCCTATTGAAATTCCCTTTCAATTTTTATATAAATTATAAATTCATCCAAATTTTATTATTTTCATGCACTTACCTTATTTATGATCTTTCTTCATCTATAAACTAGTATATTTTTCCAACTCCTTTAAGCCATTAGGAGCAAATATATTCAATAGAAGGTACAAAAGACCTTATTTATTTATCATGGAAGTCTCAATCCAACATGAGTTTTCAACATCCAAAAGAGAATATAATAATTTAAAATTAATTATATCTAATACATAAACATCATTTCTCACTGTTTATACATTAAACTTGTTAATTTTAACTTTGAGCTCTTATTTGTTCAAGTAAAACAATACCTTATCCTCAGTAAGGAAATTATATTCAATATTAAAATACTATTTATTAGGGTAATGCTTTTGAAAATATAAATGTTAAATAGAAGAGAGTATTTTGATAGGTACTCAAACCTAATATAGATTTACATAGGATATTATTTAGCAATAACATCTAATAAAGCTAACAATCTTAAAGACTAAGTAACATCCAACTCATAGTTGAATAAACAACTATAAGCAATCCTAACTCAATTCAAAATAAAGAGTTTTTAGTCCTAGGTCCTAGAATTTACAATAGAATTTTAACTAGATGTTGAAACTAGTAGTCCCCAAAAAGTTGAATTATCAAATTTTTAGTGAACACTACTCAACACTGAAAATAAGGGTTACAAACTTGAGTAAAATAAATTAATACAAAGATCAAAACTATAAAAAAAGGTTTTGATAGGACTCCTAAAATGTTAAATTTTACCAAAATATTTTTAACAAGGTCAACAAAAAAAAAAAGAAGGCATAAATGTTTATAAAGTGAAAAATCTAAACCTCAACTAAAAATATCCCAGATTAATAATGAATAAAAGTATTTAAAAACCTTAATATCTCCTTTTCAAACCTCATCAAGCATACAAACCATTAGTAGAAACACATTATTATAAAATAGAGGCTATGTCTTACTTAGATGAGCAAATTTGATTTATATTTTCTCTTAAACTCCACAATCTCTAGGGGCCACCAAGAATTTTTAAAAAAAAATCTTCAATCAAGCTCACTACAAGATAAAGGCTAAGATTACCATGATCTTCACTTGATAATTCCAAAATAAGGAACCCATCTTAGAAACTCAAACACTCCCCACCAAATCAACCCTCTAAATATTTATGATGATAAATCACCATGTTTGGATTTGATTGGACTAAAACTAATGTTAAAACATGATACAATCTCCATATGAAATATTTTCCAACTCATCTTGACAAACAAAGCTAATGAATCAACAATAAAAGACTTATAACCTACCTAAATCAACATTTATGAATCTATCAATGACCATACCCATGGATCTTCATTGGACCATCCCAAAATAATCATAAAACTAACTAGCATATTTCCTTTCAAAAGGGTAAAAACTCCTATTTCAAATAGAGTCTCAATTCCTAACCAAATCTAGTTGGACCACAAAATGATTTAGTGAGAATTTCCAAAATTTAGTCTCCATCCAACATCATTCAATCATATACATAAAAATTATATGCATTAAATGTTTGCATCCAATTCTTTGAGGTATATATGCATAAAAATATTCAATGTGTGCAATATAAAACCTTATTATTATTTTTATACAATAGGTAAGACTATAAAGATTATGAAAGGAAGAAGTTGATTAAAAAATCAACCAATGGGTAAAACTAATGTCTATAAATAAAATGTAAAAACAAACTAATTAAAAAATTAATTTGGATCATAAATGGTCCCCAAAAACTCCCACTTGATCCAAAGGGGTGATGAAATAACTAGAGAATAAATTTTAAGTCATCAAAGGGAACTTGATTGTAACTGCAAGTGGTGTATTTTACCTCCTAGTACTGATAAAAAATAATGTTAATTCATATGGAAGCCTACCCTATTAGTTATGGCATAAAAATATTGATGTACATGATCCAAGCCTATTCGTCATATTGTAGTATAACCTGATAAAAGCCTATACAACTACATCGATCAACATAAGGTCTCACACAAGAACCAATCCAATTGAAAACCCCATACTATGTATGGCACATCTCCCTAATGTGTAACAAACATTTATGAAATTTTATCAATAGTGAAGGTGTTATCAACCCCTATCAACTCATACTATCACTAATGACTGATTGAAAACCAATAAATGCAATATCTACTCCCCTTATTAGATGAGAGGTGAGAAGTTGTGGATTAAGAAAAATAAAATCAAACAAATATTGCCCAATCCATGTCATGAGTATTAAATGGGAGAAATCCAAAAATGGAACTAAAAAAGAACACAATCCAAAAATTTCTATCCAACCATGAACCCAAACATTGAATGAATAGCTAATTGGAGAGGGATAATTTTCGTCTAGCTTCCAACTAATCATCTAACCTCTAGTCACTGATCACTCAAAATATAATTTTAGGTCCATTAGGACCATAAACATTAGCTATGAGGTACATCTCCTAATCAAATGAGGTGTTATAGTATCCTAAATAATTAGAGTAACTGTAATATCTACCACTAGAATGACCCACATAATTGGCTTCATCTTTATTTTTACATCGAGAGTAGGGTCATCGAGAAGAACATACATCTAAAATATGTCTAATACCACCACATTTGAACATCTGGGTTCTTTCTTATGTTTATGAGTTACAAAATAACTTCAATCACTAGAAAAACTATGAGAAGAGTGGTTGTGGTGATGCTTGTGTTTAGAAGATCCTAGACAGTGTCGATATGAATGTTGTGGAGACCATCTAGAATGGTGTGGAGAGTGGCTTAGAGAATGACTCATAGAGTGTTTCAAAAGGATTTATTATGAAAATATCATTATACATGACGTTGATCTCTATGATGGGACTTGTTCTTAGTATAGTGAGCCTCTTCAATAGGCATATTCTTCATCCTTGTAAACTATCTCTCATGTTGAGTTAATAAACCAAAAATAGATTCAAATATGGCACCATAAATTTTATCACTAAGATGTAACATTTCAATAAAATTGGTATATGTGGTACTAAGACCATTTAGTGTAATTGAAATCAACATGTCATCATCAATTTTATCACTAGTTGTAGAGTATTTTTGTTTCAATGTTTTCATATGGTAGAGATATTTAGATACATATTCATCAATTTTAAGATTTTTATTAAGCAATTACATTAAAATATAAATTTTTTTGTAGGTTGGTTATTTATCATATAGATATTTTAACTCTTTTCATGCTTTCTATGCACCAATTTTAACTTCCTCTATATGAATGATAACCTTCTCAATGTAGGATTCTTTTAATAGTGTGAGTGTATGCTTATCTCATTTTTATTACTCAGCCAATTTTCCAAATTTAGTTGGTGGTGTGGTTTCCTTCTCTTTGATGTTCCATAATTCATTAAAAATTAATGTATTCTCTATGTTCCTACTCCATTCCATTTAGTTTTTAGGTGATAATTTTCCATTTTTTGAAATTAAACTTGCAATTTTTGCCATGGAATGAAGTTAAAAAATAAGTAATGCTATCGAGTTTTTTCCTTTACCTTATAAATAGCTTCTAATTACAAAATATTTTGGAACTTATGAAAAAATAATGTAACACATTATACACCCTTATATTTCAAAAATTAAAAAACTTATTTTAACCTTATAACTCCTTTGTATAAAAAGATGTCAAAAAATAATTTTTGACCAATAATAATTAATGGGTTTTAAACCCATGACCACTTGTCTAGTGGGTCATTACCAAAACACATTTTCCAACCACTCCATATGCATGTCTAATATTTAATGAAATAAAATTTTAAATAAACATGGCACTCCTATATATCTTGATTAGAAACATTCTTCCTTCTTGTGGAGCCCACACAGATATTAGGTTTTTCAAAAAGTGATATGCTATCACTTTCTGAGGATCTCGACACAATAGAGAATCATGAATATGATTAGTTATGATAAATGGCATGCTTATTGTATGCAGTTCACACCATACATGATTACGTTAACTTGATCTATAAGCTGGCTAACACAACTATATCTTTATCCATTATGGAAGTCAAACTGGGTAGCACAATTATAAACTTAAATAGTTTTGCGATGACATTGAAACCCTAGTGAAATCACATTGCCATAAACACAAAATAAATCTGGTGGAAAAAAATTAAGTGTTTATCATGACCTAGTAAAAAAAGATACACTTTACTTCACCTTGTCAAGAAAGCCACAATTGTAGACTTGAATGCTTTGTATATTTGAAGGATTTACTATTATTCACTAGGCATGTCACTTGATATTATCATAGATGACTTTTAATCATCTTACACTATCCAATTCAGTTTGTATAAATGTTTCTCAATTTTCCTATCTCTTATGTGGATATGATACCATTGTTGGCCTCTAGATCTTAGAGGAATAGACTCAAAAAATATTCAATGTCTACAATGTAAAATATTGTTATTATTTTTGTATAATAGGCAAGCTTATAAAGCATATGGAAGGAATAATTTGGTTACAAAACCAACCAATGGGTTAAACCAACCCATATAAACAAAATTTAAAAATAAACTAATTAATAAATTACTTTTGATCATAAATGATCCCAACACTAAAATCATCTTATGATGACCCTTGACCCAAATGAATACACTTCTATATGAACCAAAATCCAACTAAATCAATAGTAATTGTAGTGGGAGTCAACTAATAATAGAGCATATAGACAACTAACAATTCAAAATGGATATGAAAGTAGGAATGGGAGTGGGAGTCAACTCTAAAAATGGATCAAATGAATTTTATTCTTACAATCTTCTTGTCTTGATTTATGACTTTTTTATATCTCCATGATCATTTATTTATTTTAGATGAATATTTATCAATAATAATGTTTAACTTTATGAATTTTTAATTTCATAGTTTTACATTTCTTAGGTGGATTATTAACATATATCAAAGCGTGTTGGTAAATAATATCGCATCACAACAATGTAATGTCATGTTCCATATTTTATAGTAACATTATTAATATTTTACCAAGTTTGGTGTTAAGGGATTTGTAAAATTATCCATTAACACTTTTTACCAAGGAAATGAGTATACATAGACACATAAGTACACACAATGGTCACACCACAACAACCA
This sequence comes from Torreya grandis, assembly GCA_037957365.1. Classification (NCBI taxonomy): domain Eukaryota; kingdom Viridiplantae; phylum Streptophyta; class Pinopsida; order Cupressales; family Taxaceae; genus Torreya; species Torreya grandis. Next base: position 1,019,492 of record JARHVA010005692.1, on the reverse strand, counting down.
CACAAAACGAAATTATAACATGTTTTGTTACCAATATGATATGTAAATTTGTGTACATTCCACTAAACATTCATCAATATGTATCTCATACTACTATTAATGATGATTATCTTGTTATTTTCAAATTCTTTAAAATAGTCCAAAAATGTGCACTAAATTTAATGAAAAGTGTTACATAATTAAATTAATACTAAAACATGTAAGAATAAAAATAAAAATCACAAGATCCAAATTATAATGATACATGTCATTACCCTAGATAAAATAAATTTGAAAAAAATATAGAAGGGTGACAGATCTCCTCCTATTTCCACTATCTCATTCTATAATTACAAATATATTTATTATTAAGGCCTTCCAGGATAGTAGTTGTATTAAAAAAAATCCAAACACTAATACATGATCTATACAACTTTATCACTCAAAATTTCCTTTTTCACACTTCAATTCTAAAATATACATAAAAGTAGAAAGCAGATCTAGGATAAAATTCCATGACTTAATGAGATGAATGAAACATTGATTCCCATAATGTGTTTGAATGATGTGCATACCCAATTAGAAATAAGACTAGAAAAGAGATGTGTTTTACCCTTTTTCATTTTTTTCTCTTAATAAGACAAAACATTGAGATGTTCATATTGTTTAATATATTATGGTAAAATGTTAATTTCAATGCTAAATCAAAATATTATTGAAATAATAAATTAATATTAGTGTAAATTACTTAGGGATTCATATACTTAGTGTTTTAGTGTTACATGTAAGTTTGAGACTAAATACAAGTGGTTAAAAATACTATAAAATGGATCTTAAGTTTGTAGAATTATAAAAAAAGAATGTCGAGATATATCTAGATGAGTTTGTCAACTTATAGATGCTATCACATAAGACATGATTTTGTTGTTTGTAAGTTCATATTGACAATATGTATCTCAATAAACCTTATTTAAAAATGTATTCCTATGTGATATAAGGTGCTCTCTATGGGTAAAAATATATAAATATGTCTCCTCTTAAAAACTCAATATCCACTTCCAAAACTATATTACAATGTAAAAAATAGGGAATAAAGGTGGTTAACAATGACCTCAACCACTCCCTAGTGAATGGATGACCGATTTATATGTATCCAATATTCCAAAGAGTAAGTTCAAGAAACACGTAATTTACCACATTAGGTGCATGTGTAGAATTATGTTCCTTTTATGAATGAAACATAAAATCTAGCTTTTGATACTTGACAATATAAAATTTCTTTTGAATTAGGTGTTTTAGACTTGACTAGGTCATGTTATAACTAGGTTATTAATTTTAAAGGATATGGATGTACCTTTGAATGTGTAATTAAAATAATATGATTATTTAGTGTTTGTTTGATATTACTATAATATCAAAGAGGCTTAGACTTTTTGTGTATTTATATGAGAATCTTTAGGTAATTTATCATGCCACTAACATGAAAAACATATGATTTTACCCATTAAAATATTTTTGATTTTAAAAATTATTATTTCTTGTAGCAAAGATAAGTTCATAGGAGTTTGACACCATCAAAATTTCATAAGTATCTGAATTTTACTGAATCATCTAAAAGGTGAGAATACTAGTATAATGATCTTAAGACTATATAAACATCATTTTTGATAGGTTAGGCATAGACTAAGGAATTCTTATAGGTAATGATAGACACTTAGGAAGGATGAACCAATATAAATCATGTTGATATAATATAAGGGTGTACAAGAGTCCATTGTGTACACATAACTCATTTAAGCTGAATTTAGTTCAATAACAAAACTACCAAGTGTCTAATGCCTAATTTTAGTGTCTAAAATGTTTCCCCCATTTATTATAGTATTGACATAAAAAAATAATTCTAAATTAAAATAATATAAATATGTGTTTAAGGTGCAAATACACTTTATCATTAGGAGAAGGTTATGAGTGTGCAACTTGCTTGATTAAAACATATAAGTGGGTTAACTATGTTTCCCTGTGACACATTGGATATGACACTTCCCTAAAATATTAAATAATTGGGATTTTAGATATAAAATTAAATATTTTAATTCCTACTAAAAAATTGGATATAGGGGGTGATCATGACCCAATGGAGAAACATAGTAAGGCAAGGCCATGGGTTGGAAAAACAAATGCCTAGAACCTCACAAAGTGGGAGTAGAACTAAGTCATTAAATGTTGGTAAACCCTAACTACACTAATCATTTAACTAATATTTAACCTAAAGATGAAATGAGTATCCTATATTATTCTCATTTTGGTTTAATCAACCTCTAAATATGGAATTATGGATTCATTATAGTACCTCTAGTACAATCAATGAGAAATCAAAGTCATGTTCTTAAACAAAAAATTGTATCAGTGTCTTTATGAATAATGATTATGCCCCATAATATGATCCAATTAATTTCAACATGATATATAATGTTATACATATATATCTCTTTTTGTCCCAAATATTAAACATCAAATAATCTATAACTTATGTTCTTGTAAACTTGTTGCATATGCATTACATAATCCCTTGAATATATCTCAATATGTTAATATCTATCCCTTAATTTGAACCAAATTTATAATCTAAACCAAAATGAATTATTTGAATAATGTATTATGTCCCAAACCCTTAAATATTTTTAAATGGAGGCTTGAATATCTATGAAAATTCCACTTATATGATTCATTTTTGAGGTGAGGGATGTAGCCTATGAATTACTCATCTAATAAGAAGAAGTTAGTTACATCATTTTATGTAAAAGGATTTAATCATTTATAATAGTGTTTTAACATGTATATAATATGTCATTATAACATTAATGTACAAATAAAGCCAAAATGAAACATGTAGTTTATGATATACAAGTGTTATATCAATATAGATATACTAATTAGGTATGTAGTAGCCATTAATGTTTTAAGTGTTAAATAATAAACTATGAAATAAGGTGAATTATATGGATATTTGAACCACACACAAGAAGTAAATGCTTGACATGTATCATGACACCACTTGATATTAGTATAAAATCCTATATTTATCCATTCATAAACGCAAAATGTCATTACCATGATGCACACAATTAAAGCACAGACAATAACACTCATTTTCATACAAGACAAGATATACACATAATGGATAATTAAATTTCACACAAGGTAAGAGCTACAAATAAGGTACAATTAAATTTCACATAATGTAAGAGACACACAAGTTGTACAATCAAATGTCCCACAAGGAAAGAACCATAACAAGAGGAGTCATAGAATGAAAATAAAAGCAAGGCCCAAGTAAAGAGTCATATAATTAAAAATTAATAAAGAAAACTAAATAATATAAATAAGGAGAAAATAAATAAGTATACAATGATAAAATCAATCAGAAAATGTCATAGACTAAGGTAAGATAAAAAAATTCATAATCAATTATTAACATATATAAATTTAAATAATAATGATGAATCATAGAACAAGTTAAACTAGTCTACACTATCAATTTATGTCAATGTCATATAATAATAAATTATCATATCCATGAAATATAGCATTGTAAAGAGTATAAATTAAATTAGGGTAGATGCAAGATAATGGGAGAAAAATGTGGGGGTATAAAGTTAAACCGTTTTTTTGAAAATCACAATAGTTGAACTTGGAGAGAATGTGAGAGACACTTCGAAAAGTAATTTGACAATGACATAAAAACATGAATTGTCTCATTTTGAATGTAGTTTTTAAATATATTTTTTTTTCTATTACCAGATGATAAAAGTGTGTGAAATAGTTAGATTTACAACAATAGGTTTGTCACTTTTTGTAAAAAGATAAGGAGAGTGCATGTGTACAAACACAGTTTATTTTAGTAAACGATTGAATTTTTGTATGAAATTTCATATAAAGATAGATGAAATGTAAAATATTGTTAAGTATATATATATATAATTTTTAAATAATTTTACAAGTCATGACAGCTAGAAAATTGAAACTACAAGTGTCCAAACACAACTTTTTGACCTTAACTTCATGATTTTTTTTTTTTTTTAAAAGCATAGTTGACAATGTGTAGATTATTAAGATATAAATTTTATAAGTGTTTGATTAATATTCAAAAATTTATAAGTGAATTTTTGATGATATGTATATAGACTATAAGGAACTTTGTTATGTAAAAATTAAATAATAATTATAAATAATATTCTAACATTAAAAAATTTATATATTTAAAAACTATGCTTTCTAATCTACAAACCCATATAATTTTTTTTAAATAATAAAATCTACCTAATCAGACATGTCGATAAAAACAAAAAAAAAAACCTAAATTTCTTATAAATTACATTGGCTGGTCCATGACAAAATTTGGCTAGGTTTGGGACCCTCATGCCTAAAACCAAGGCAAAATTGGAGTTAAAGCATGACAAAAATTATAAATATCAAAAGGGCTTACACCCTTTCCACAACCACCAAGGGTAAAATTAATGTATTTGCCCATTGGTCTATGGATCCCAAAGGGCATGCATGCTTTCTAAAGCACACACGCCCTTCATGATTCACAAATTATTTTTTAATTTGCCATGAAAATGAGTGTTTTATTTTGTTTTTTCCAAATAGAAATTGTTTTTTCTGCTGCAACTATTCAAATTTGATGAATTGTTCATATATTTTGTTTAAATAACTAAGAATTCTTCAAGTTTAAATCTAAAATTTTATTATTTTAGCAAAGATAAATAATGGGGTTGAGAAGTGATTAGAAAAAACCAATAAAAGAGCTAAAAAATGAGTAGATCAAAGAGATAAGAAAATAGAAAGTAAAATACAAGCAAATAGAAGGGCATCTATAAGAGATTCTAGGCAAGGTGAAGGTTCTTATTTTACACCAAGTAATACTTCTAATGAAAATAACATGCCCAATTCTATTTAATTTAATTTACATATTGTCTTCAAGTGAGATAAAAGAATAGATTCAATCTTTGTTGCAAGATGAATTTCAAAATGTAGAGCATGTAAGTAATTAATTTGTAATAAATAATGAAACATATAGACAAACACAATATAATGAAACATCCATTTGTAATAAAAAATTTGAGTATGATGATAATAAACATTAAATAATGACCCCAAATCATGTGTCTCCTAATGAAGAGGAATTTAATTCACTTATAACGCCTAATTTAGATAGTCAACCCTCTAATCTCCCTACTATGGTTGAAGTGTTAACACCACTCAACCAAGGATAATAAAATGAACACCAAAGTATTTGGTTGAAATATATGAAAAATAATAGAACCTATGGAAGGTAAAATTTCAAAAAGAACAATTCAACATCATGCTCAATGTGTATGAAACTATGCATTTAAGAATAAAATCCATACATAATGATGTCAATTATTTGTTCAATTAATGAAAATACAAAAAATGTACCTTGTGATGCATAATTTTTAGTCAATAACATTAAACATGGAGGGAAAAAATAGTACAATAGTAAAGACTATATTTAATGCATCTAAGGAAATAGACAATAAAAGTCAGAATAAATATAGTAATGTGGCAAGATGAGTAATAATTGAATCTATAGTAAGTCAATAACTAATGTTTGAATTCTTAGTGAAATAAGTATATCCTTGAATTTAAATATAAAATATCTAATAAATACCATAAAAATAAGAACAAGGCTTGATGACCCTTCACTCACAGATTGTTGGGCATTTAGTGGTAGACTCCCACAAAAAGATAAGGTATTGGTTTAGGAAACAAAATATTTGATTAAATTTTTTTTGCATGACAACACAAGGGTCTCATCTAATGTAAAATACATTGTAAAAATAAGAAAATGTTTTAAAAAATTTGAACCACATGCAAAACATTTTTTGGATATGACACAAACAAAATTTTATAAAAAGTTTATTGAAAATTTTAATGGCCAATTAATAATTAGCCAAAGGTCATTTGAGATGTGCAAGCCTTTTCATGTTAAAATTAACCAACCACACACCACATGTTTTTGTAAAGTACATGTTGAATTTGCTATGCATTTTCATGGTTTTCATCATATTTATTGTACTTTACATACTAATGAGATTTTACAATAATGTATGGTGTCTTCCCCACCTAAAACATCAAGAGAATTAATTCAAGGTCTTTTCTGTCAAAGACCTAAGGGACTTTTTTTTTTGCCAAACAATGTTTATATGGAACATGTAATAGTTGTGGTGGTTTTTCAAATTAGATGAGTTATTTACATGAAGATATTTCACATGAATTTGGAACGCAACTAGTTGATTATAAGAAGTGCATATCTATTTAGTATGTGTTAAAAGATGAAAAAGAGTCATCAAGATGTGAATTGGTTATGACCAAAGTTTCTATATGTGATTTCATGTTTGAATTCAAAAATAATATTATCTACTAATATGCAAGACACACACACAAATCAAAATGGTTAGATAATCAATTCAAAGCATGTAAGGACAACTTCCTAGTTGGCACCATTATTTTGGTTGTGGATTTTACTAAAAACTACACACTACAACCACAGAATGAGGTTCAATCCCAACATTATAATTCAATTCAAGTTGTGATTTTTTTTCATATTAAAATCAAACATGAACTTGATAGCATAGATGATAATATAAATATTTTGAGGGAGTACCATTTTTATATGAGCGATGACAGATCACATTCTCTAGATTTTGTCTAGGGTTTTTTTGAGATATTTTATATGAATATGAATGCAATACAAATCATGTTGGATACACATTAAATTTGGTTAGACAATTGTGTAAGGTAATTTAAGAATTCTCAAATGTTTTACTGGTTAATCAGAATTCATAAGAAGAATGTCATTCAACATTTTTAGAGCTTCTTTGAGGCTAGGCATGGAAAAGGGGAACATGATGGTGTTGGTACATGTGTAAAAAGAGCCCTTAAAAGAGAGCAGGAAAAGCATAAGGATGGTATTAATTAGATTGATGTATCAAGTATTGTGAATTAGTGTAATGAAAATATTTTTCATGGATCGGATAAACATTCTCATTTATGAATATTTTTTGGGTTAATAGAGGAACAAGATAAGGTAATGTATGAAGATTGAATTATATTACCTAGATTGAGTGTTTTCCACTCCATTCAAAGCTCAAATTCAGTTCATGGATTATTTATACTAGGGATATAACATGTTTTTATTCCTCATGTATGGAATTTAATTAGAATGAATTTGAGTCAAAATAATGGGTTTTTGAATGGTATTTTAGACCCATATTACCTTTAGAGATTAGCCATTCACTCCAACAAGTGATAAATCATGAAATGGAATCATCAATTGACTTTGACCACATCTCAAATCTTATGCAACCAGGAATAATTTATTCTTAAATTAAATATACAACCTTAGATATTAGTGATATTTTTATTTTTTTCTAGATGCACTTATAATTTGATTATACTTTAAATGTAGGTCATGTTTTTGCGTTAATTTCACCTGATAATAATAATGAGGGAACATATTACTACTTGTGTCATTATGTAGAGGCAAAAAAAACTAACCATAAATGTTATTGATGGATAAGAGATAAGTTATCCCACTAGATCCGTAGTGGTTACTAGAACCTATCTTCATAGGTACTATCATAAAAAAAATAAAAAATTGTTATTTGATGACTTTGAAACATGCAAGATGGTGCTTCATTATTTGAACCTGATTAATGCTACAAATATTCAATTGATCAAATATCATGGAAAGCCTCACAATATAACTTTGTGGAAAGTGTTTAAATCTAACCATGAAGTGATTCTTGAAACACTTGTAAATAGAGCTGATCCTGAAGGTACGTTGATTAAATTAGTATGTTTTCTAGCTTCTTTCAAGTTAATATAATAAAGTTATTTGATTTTATGTATTTTATTTTTCAACTATTTTATGATTATCTGTTTATTTTTGTTTAATGTTTTTTACTAACAATTTAAACGTAGGTTAGTGGCACCATACGAGCTTCCACCTTCACATGGTTGGTGTAATGAATAGAGAATATTATCTTCTTTAAATGAAGAGAAACCAAACTAATTTATATTAATTTCATCTACTTTAAGCAAATCCATTTTCACATTCTCTCTATTTATCATTTCAAAAAAACACTGATGCAAGGGCATCTTTTAGTGTTATCATCATGATGTCATTTTTGGCTTGAAATAAGATAAGAAGTGTTCTAGAGTAGTTTTTGGTCCTTAAGAGTCTTTACTAGGTGTCTAGGATTCATAAAATTCATAAAAGCACTATTAAAAATTTTGAATTCCTGTAAGCCCTTTTGAGGGATCATATCATTTATTTGATGATGTGAGATATAGTAGCATGTAATTAAGAGTCTTATGAAAAGGTGAAGGATTTATAATACCTTGACCCTCATATGACATGGGTTTGCATATTAAGTTAACTTATAACCAAGGTTGTGCCCAAGACTCCCACATGGAGAATGAATCAAGAATCAATTATTGGTTGGTGAGAGATATATAAGGTCTATTTTGATAGTTTTAGATGGATATTCACAAAGTAGAAGAAAGAGGAGACAAGTTAATAAAAGGTAATTGTTGACAAAACTACCTCTGCTCATAGTATTCTATGTATATCTTATATTTTATATTTTATTTAATGTATATGCTATGGAAATTGATTGCGATTAATGATCAATAAAGGAAATAATTAATTCATATAATATTCTACTAACCTCTATGTTAAAGGTTTCTATTAATAAAGCCTTCTTTTATGGTAATGGATCTATTTTAAAGTGGATAAGGGTATAGATTGTTTTCATAGTCTCTACACAAATATCAAAGCCTAAAAAGGATCCATACATTTCATTTTAGTCATTTGGATACTCTGATACCTATTCCTTGTGTAATGCATGAATATCAGTGTGTAAATTGTGAGGAAGGTCTAAAAACTCATTGTGCATCTATAAAGGACTTTTGTATCCCTAAGTTATTTGTATTTAAAGTTTACCAAGCTTTAGATTAACCTAGTTCTCTAAGTTTTAAGGTCTAAAAACTCATTATGCACATGTAAGACCTGATGGTCCATCTTTAGCCCTCACAGTTCTCATGCAACTCATGATGGAAGTTCACTCATTTTACACATTTAGGGACAAGTGAATTATCTTAAGGAATGACAATGATCAACTGTAACATTCATGCTTGGGGTGTGACTAACTAGACAAAGGTGATTTTATCCTAAAAGTGCCTATCCAAATGTTTGTGCATAGATGATTCATTGATTGGCCTGATGATTCAAAATCTACAACCCAAACTGACTGAATTTTGGCATGTTCTAAGATATTTGCCTGAAAAATAAACCTTGTTTTTGAATCTCATCCATCCTAATTTATAAAAAAATCTTTATGGGCTTTCTTAGATGACTCATCCATACACAAGTAAAACCTGACGATTTATCTCTAGCCCTCACAGTTCTCATGCAACTCACAATAGAAGTTTGCTTATTTTATGCATTTAGGGATGACTAAATTCTCTTAAGGATTACCTCTGATCAACTAAAAATTTCTCTCTCTAGGGTTGATCAAAAACTAAAAAGGTGATTTTAGCCTAAAAGTGTCTATCTTGATGTGTTTATATAGATAGTTCATCGATTAGGCTAATGAGTTAGAATCCATAGCCCTCACTGACCAAATTTTGGCATGTTTTGAGAGATTTGGCCACAAGAGAAGCCTCGTTACCATTTTTTTCATCATTATTTATACAAAATCCTCTCAAAATTTCTTAGAGGTCTCATTCATACACATGTAAGACCTGACGATTCATTTCTTTCCCTCCTAGTTCTTATGCAACTAACAATGAAAGTTCACTCATTTTATACATTTAGGGATGAGTGAATTTCATTAAGGAATGCCCTTGATCAATTTTAAATATCATTATTAGGGGTTGATTGAGACCTAACAAAGGTGATTCTATCCTAAAAGTGCATATCTTGATGTGTCTGCATAAATGGTTCATCGATTGGGCTGATGAGTCAAAATTTACGTCCCTCACCATCTTTTGGCATGTTTTGATAAATTTGGCCATGATATAAACCTCATTTTTATGTATCATCCATAATGAGTTAGAAAAAATCCTCTTGTCTTTTCTTATATTACTCATCCATGCATGTGTAGGACCTAACAATTCATCTCTAACCCTCTTGATTCTCATGTAACTCACAACAAAAGTTTGTTCATTTTACACATTCAAGGACAAATGAATTATCTTAAGGAATGCCAATAATCAACTACAAATTTCACTCTCAGGGGTCAACTGAGACATGACAAAGGTTATTCTAGCCTAAAAGTGCCTATCTTGATGTGTCTGCATAGATGGTTCATTGATTGGGTTGATGAGTCAAAATTTATGGCCATTACTAACCAAAATTTAGCATGTTTTAAGAGATTTGGATGCAATAGAAACCTCACTTTTGCATCTCATTCATCATGAGTTATATAAAATCCTCTTGATTTTTCTTGGAAGACTCATCCATGCACATATAGGACCTGACAGTTCATGTCTATCCCTCTCAGTTCTCATACAACTCATGATATAAATTTACTTATTTTACACATTTTGGGATGAGTGAATTATCTTAAGGAATTCCTTTGATCAACTTCATATTTCATTCTCTTGGGTTGATCGATACCTAATAGAGGTGATTCTAGCTTAAATTTGCCTATCTTAACATGTTTCCATAAATGGTTCATCAATTGGGGTGACGAATCAAAATCTATAGCCCTCACTGACCAAATTTTATCTTAAAGGACTCATTCATTCATGTGTAGGACCTAATGGTTCATCTCTAGCCCTCTCAGTTCTCATGCAACTTGCAATGGAAGTTCACTCATTTTGTACATTCAAGAATGAGTGAATTCTCTTATGTAATTCCTCCAATCAACTAAAACTTTCACCCTTGGGGGTCGATCAATACTTGATAAAGGTGATTTTATCTTAAAAGTGCCTATCTTGATGTGTTTGTTTAAATGATTCATTGATTAGGGTGACAAGTAAGAATCTATGGCCCTCATTGACCAACTTTTGATATCTTTTAAGAGATTTAGTTACAATATAAACCTTAGTTCCACATCTCTTCCATCATGAGTCATATAAAATACTCTTGGGATTTCTTAGAGGAATCATTTGTTCTTGTGTAGGAGCTGATAGTTCATCTCTAGCCCTCCTAGTTCTCATGCAACTTGTGACAAAAGCTAACTCATTTTTCACATTCGATGATGATTTAATTCTCTTAAGGAATGCCTCTAATAAACTAAAAATTTCACTCATGCAGGTTGACCAAGACCTAAAAAAGTGATTATATCCCAAAATATCCTATCTTGATGTGTCTGTATAGATGGTTCATTGATTGGGGTGATGAGTCAGAATCTATGACCCCACTGACCAACTTGTATCCTATTCTAAGAGATTTGGCCATGAGATAAACCTCATTAATTCTTCTTATCCATCATTATTTATACAAAATACTCTTTATATTTCTTACAGGACTCTTTGATTCATGTGTAATACATGATGGTTCGTCTCTAGCCCTCACGGTTCTCATGCAACTCATGATAAAAGTTCATTCATTTTTCACATTCAATGATGAGTGAATTCTCTTAAGGAATGTCTCTGATCAATTGTAAATTTCAATTATAAGGGTTGATTGAGACCTGATAAAGGTGATTCTATCCTAAAAATGCCCATCTAGATGTGTTACATAAACAGTTCACCAATTGGGTTGATGAATCAGAATCTATGACCCCCATTGACAAACTTTTACCCCATTCTAGGATATTTATCAATGAAAGAAACCTCATTTCCACATCTCATCCATCATGATTTATAAAAAATATTATTTATATTTCTTAGAGGACATGTCCCTCCATGTGTAAGACCTAATGGTTAGTCTTTATCCCTCACAATTCTTGTACAATGCATAATCAAAATTTGTTCATTTTTCATATTTGGGGAAGAGTGAATTATCTTAAAGAATGCCTCTAACCAACTATAAGTTTCAATTCTAGGGACTGACTAAGAGTATACAAAGGTTTTTCTAGCCTAAAAACATCCATCTATATGTGTTTGTGTAGATGCATCATCTATTAGACTGGCGAGTTAGATTCTATCGTCCCTACTAACCAAATTTTACCCTATTCTAAGAGATTTGGCCATGAGAGAAACCTAAATTTCACATTTTATCCATCATGATTTAGATAAAATCCTTTTTGTATTTCTTAGAGGACTCATGTAAGACCTGATAGTTTATCTCTATCCCTCATGGTTCTCATGCAACTTATGATGTAAGTTAGCTCATTTTGGACATTTGGGGATGAATAAATTCTCTTAAGGAATGTCTTTGATCAACTACAACTTTCACCTTTAAGGGACAATCAAGACCTAACAAAGGTGATTCTAGCATAAAATTCTCATCTAGACATGTCTACATTTATGGTTCATCAATTGGGCTGATGAGTCAGAATCTATGGCCCCCATTAACCAGCTTTTACCCCATTATGAGAGATTTAGCCATGAGAGAAACCGCATTGCCACATATCATCCATCATGATTAGACAAAATCCTCCTAATATTTCTTAGCGAACTCATCCCTCCATGTGTAAGAGTTGATGGCCAATCTCTAACCCTTATAGTTCTCGTGCAATGCATGATCAATGTTTGATCATTTTGCACATTCAGGGATGAGTGAATTATCTTTAGGAATGCCTCTGAACAACAACAAATTTCATTTTTTAGGCCTAAAAACTATCAAAAAAATTGTTCTAAATTAAAAAATCCTATCTAAATGTGTTCACACTGACGGTTCATCGATTGGGATGATGATTTAGAATCTACAGTGCCTATTGACCAACTTTTACCCTATTTTAAGAGATTTAGCCATGAGAGAAATTTCATTATCAGATCTCATCCATCATTATTTAGACAAAATATTTTTGGTATTTCTTATAGGACTCATCCCTCCACTTGTAAGATCTAACAGTTAGTCTCTATCCCTCATGGTTCTCGTGCAATGCATGATCAAATTTTGATCATTTTGTACATTTAGGGATGAGTGAATTATCTTCAATAATGCTCCTACTACCTAAAAGTTTCAATTTTAAAGCCCAACCAAGATCATAAAAATGGTTTTTAGCCTAAAAACACCCATATAGACATGTTCATGCTGATGGTTCATCAATTGGGTTCCTTTAACCAATCGATTATGTGTAAGAGATACCCTATTTTATGTGTTTTTTTAAACAATGAGGAGAGAGATTGGTTTAAAAACTTCAAATTTTAATCTATAAAACTAAAATTAATTTTTAAATGCCTCTAATTCATTTGTATATACCTCATAAAAGTATCGTTTGTTGTAAGAAAACTATATCTTGAGTTTTGACCTACTAGAGGGTAATTCAGCATAATAGACAAAACATGATTTTATCAATTTTTGGGTAAAATATTAAAAGTGGAAATCCAAACCTTTTATCTAAGCATTGATAATTCATAAAACATCTAAATACATATGTCTATGGTGTCTTCAAGTGCTAATTCAATATAGAATGGGTTTTGGCATGTTAGAGCAACATTAAGACTAGTAAGTTTATGAGAGGTTTTAGATAAAATTATTTGTAGTAGACCTTTTGAGGTGTTTAAAAAGTTGATTCACATATAAAATATTTTGATAAATTTTTTTAGATTGATCTATACCCCTATTTTAATTTTTTTTTTTTTTTTCATCCTTTTGAGGCATTTAGGCTTAATTAACTTGTAGAGAGCTTCAAGTCTTTTGAGTTTAAGTAGACAAAACCAATATATGGATTCATTTTACATATTGAGATAAAGATTTAATATGTCTTTAAGGACCATAATAATATAACCTCAAGTTGTATATACTAGCCAAGGAATATTGAAGTTTCTTAAGTCTCTTAATTTGTGTCTATATTCTTGCCTTGCCAACATTGTAATTTTATGGATAGTCTAGAGAGGGATATCAATGTCAACATTAACCCATGTATAAGTAGGCCATGGTGACTATATGGACACATATAATGGTATTTATTTTTTTATAGACAAGTAGGAGATGAAGACATGCACAAGTTCATCAGTAGACCTCCTAACATTTATGATCATCATTATCCTAAATTTATTTATGATAGAAATGGTTTTTTGTAAATAGACCAAATATATGTAGTGTTTTACTACATGGTGCATTGCAATAAATTTGAGATCTAGGAATAATCCATTATGTGGTTTCAATAACTTGTCAAATTTTTGTTATTGGGACATTGATTTCATTTATCACACTATAAACTCTTACTATCTTTCCTACACAGGTGTCTTAAGACAAACCATGAGCAACATGAAACTATGCATGTGCACGATTAGTTTATGAAATTTTTTAGAAGAGACCAACATTACATTGGTTGGTGAAGTTGACTATAAGAGGTTGAAGAAGTAATATTTTGGGTATACATCCCAAATTTTTGGTTTCACTTGATATATGTAGGATCTTAGTCATAAAAGTACAACGTCCCTAATAATACATTATAGACTTCAAGAGGCACAATGTTGCAAGTGATGGTGCCATCCATATGCTCAAATTTATACTATAATGTGCATTGCCTCCAAACCTATATATTTCTACTAGGTTATTTAATCCACCCCAAGGATTATAGATTATAATGTGCAATAGTGGGAAGGCCAAGTTGTTGGATTCTAGATAGTGTGATGATGTTATTTTGACTTAGATTGTCAATGATAAGATGAAGATGTTGAAACTTGAGGTCCATAACATGGTATGGAAGTGGTGTTGGTGATTATAAAAATGTTATTTGTTTCAATATCATCTATATGTGCATGATATGATGTAGGTTTTGAAAGAAAGGATTGTTACACCCAACATTGAGAGTGTTTGTGGTTCTTTGGTAATTGTCATGGCACCACTTTTCACTATAATTATTCTTTCCTTTGTCTGAGATAGAAGGCATATGAAGAGTCAAGTTTTGTGTGGCCTTCTTAGGTTGATATGCTTTATGAAAAGAATTTTACTTCTATTCCAAAGGTCTATATGGGGAATTATGTGTGGGTTGGAAAATAAAAAGCAAATATCATAGATAAATGTAAAATATACATAACGATTCTAAACACCTAACTTAGAGAATAATGGGATCTTTTTAACCCCATATGAAGTAATAATTCAATAACTAACCAATAATATGTGTAAACATTAAATGATAAAAATAGAAAATACACATAGCTAAAGGAATCATATTATCGAATAGTATATATGTGATACATGCACAGTTTTATGTTATAATTTAACATAACTAATATAACATATATCAAGAAAAAATGTATACCATAACATGTACATATAAAAAATGCATCATATAGGCATACAATGTGGGCCATATCGGCATACAGAATTGATCGTGCCTATAACTATGTACATAGACAAAATTCCCCATATATGCATATAATGTGAGCCATATCATCATGCAAAATATATTATGCCTAAAACTAGATCCCTAAGACAAAAAATATCTCTCCTACTCCTCATTGCATCCAAATAAATCGCATGTAGAGCCAAGGGTGTTGGATGCCTTAGTATAAGGAGATACTCTCCTCTCAGCATGTGAGTCATCCATTAATTCATTGATAACTAATGAAAATGTTTGTCTCTGCACAACATATAAAATATAAAAATTAATGCATTAAAATTGTATATTGAAAAATTGATAAATTTTTTAGGAATGTAAAATGATTCTACACTCACCATATTCCTCTAAATGGTTATCTAGGGATACGAGATTGCATATACACCTATGATGGGGAATCTTATATAGCATACATATATCATTATATATAACATACAATGTTATTGCTTAAAGATAAAAACAATTAAACTATGTGTTCTCACTAGTCTATATCCCTGAATCATAACCTACTATGAAGATAGTGGATTCTTTGATTTAGCAACAACATCACCTAAACCTTTTTCTCATCCATGAGGGGTGCCCATAGCATCCCTCATCATATATAAAACCAATATATGAATAATATGTGAATTCAATGAACATGATAAAAATATATGACTATAATATATATTAAAATAGAATTTTTTGTTCAAATTACAATAAACATGTAAATGAATGTGTAATTTAAAAATTTACAAATCTATGTGTAAGGTACACCCATGCCAATTACCTCCTCTACAATAGAATCAAGGCCTAATTAGTTACCCATAATATCACCAATCAACTAGAGACAAAAAAAAAATAACAAGTTCTATAAACTAAATTAGTTAATTAATTACAAACATATATACTAGAAAATAAACTTAATATTATTTTACAAACAAAAACAAACTAGATAATTAAAATTAAACATGTGCATCAAATATAGATGGCAAAAAATATTTTATAATAGGATCTTGGCATATCCTTATAGGAATCATTGAAGCTACTACATCTTGCATAGTGCCTAAATTGTTAGTGCCATGCACTACTAAAGAATCTACATGTGGCATATGCTCTAGTGGGCTAATGTATGGAATGCTACTATCTAGCACTACTAAAGCATATACAAACGGTGTATGCTCTAGCATACTAGTCTTCATAAATGTACTATGTGTATCACACCTAAATAAGAGGTCCCATACATTTCTTCTTGCATGATGTGCAATGATGCATAGGAACTATAACATGAGTATAAGGAGTGACACTACCACCTATACCAACACCATCACTACCACTACCACCAACACCACCACTTCCACTAGCACCACCTGTAGGCTGAGTAGAAGTCTTTATGCATACCATGATCAAACATAATTTGTGTCAAAATAGTAAGTACCTCAAGGGTGTCCATCTATATGTTATGATGCAAAATTTTAGGAATAGTGGCATGTGATATTGTTATTCTATTTCTCAAAGGTTGGTTATGATGGTTTTGGTCCTACCTAGCACCAGGTCTATCAAATAAAGACACACCTCCCCTACCTTGGGATACCTTCATGTCAAAATAATTTAGAATTGCTTGCAATACAAAATCATAGTACAATTTTCTCAAAAAATATAATAAAACCTCATTATTATTGTTGTAGTCATATAAAATGTAAAAATTAGTAACTTGAGCATGGATAAT
This sequence comes from Torreya grandis, assembly GCA_037957365.1. NCBI lineage: Eukaryota > Viridiplantae > Streptophyta > Pinopsida > Cupressales > Taxaceae > Torreya > Torreya grandis. The sequence goes on along the minus strand of JARHVA010005692.1, from coordinate 1,002,311 downwards.
GACACCTAACCCTTAGATCCCTCTTGTTTAATTTCATGACCCTCTTAGGCTTATTTTCACTGATTCCTAGTCATCTGTAGCCTTCCATACTTGGTTCCAACTCACCTAGACTACTCTTTCCAAGACAAATCAATCCCCTTAGGTCATGTCTGCTTAGGACAATAGCACCACACTTGGACTATAACACCAGTGCTACTCATGTCCACTTTTGGTGCTGTTATCCAATTCTATTTTTTGCCCCAATAGTCATTTCCTTCTAGTTCCCCATCCTTATCATTAGTGACCTAATGTGAGCACATTCAACCCATGACCAATAGATCCCTATAAAATCCCATTCAAAGATCATTTGGAAAGGCTTGGTAATTATCACTAAGCAATCAAGAATACAATCAAGACTACCTAAATAAGCTTCCCTATCTCTGCATACAACTAACCAATATACTTACAATCTTATTCAAATCCTTACACTAGTCTCTAGCCACTTCAAGCACATCCAATTTATAATTCTCATTTGTATACATACAAGTGCACAAAGCACATCAAGTGGGAGAAATACATATGGATTGATCCCTCTTTAGAGTATTGGTATGTAGGTAGTGTGCCAACACAAGGGATGTGGATCCACGTCCAGTGAATCTTACACACACTAATCTCCCCCTCTTTTTAAAAATTGATCAAAGCATAATGGAACAAAGTGTTTGAAGATAAAATATGATCTATAGGGATCTCTACATACTTTTAACTATCAAAATCTCATAAATAGGGTCACACATATATAGTGAACAAAACCCAAAAAGCTTAGATCCTCAAGAGAATAGTGATAGAGGTGGACTAAAGTGTCGGTGCCACTCTTATCTAGTTCCAGTGCTCTTGTCCAATTAAAAAAATGAAGACCAGATCTTAGTTTGTAATAGTGTCCCAATCTTGAATATTAAATTCAAACCTCTATCTTAGTTGGATCAGTCAGTTTCTATCTAAGTTTTATTTTCCATCTCTTATTGCTATTTTTAAAAAGGATAAAATTACAATCTAATTTACATAAATCATTAGCTTAATTATTTCATATTTATTTACTAACTTTACTACTCAGACCCTTTAACTAAACTAAGAATAATACATCAATATTCTAAAGAAAATAAATCATTTGGTGAACCCGACTTACTTCGTTTGTGCATAAAAACCCTAGGGTAAATTTCCTACAAAATTTTCCTAATTTTTTTACCTACATAATAAAATCAGAAATTAGAATTTAATTTTAAATTTTCATAGTTATTTTAATAAATTTTCTTTCAAACCCTAGTTATCCATACTAGGTCTTAGTGTTTTTCCAGTAATTTTTCAATAATTTCCAAATTTTTTACTAGCATATTAAATCAGAAATTCACTCCAAATTTCAAAATTCAATAGTACTTTTCAAAAAAAATTATTTTTCCAAACCCTAGTTGCATATACTAGGTCCCATTAAATCACTAATTTTCCAATAATTATTTGATTTTTTACTTGCATATCTAACTGAAAAATTCACTTTTAATTTCAAATTTTCATAATAATTATTCAAATAATTATATTTCAAACACTAGTTGCCTATACTAGGTCCCATTACTTCTTGAAGTATCACCTTACATTTATAATCAGATTGTAAATATGGATCTCACTTATTTACAAATTTTTCTTACATTTCTTGTAAAAATTAAGGAGACCATCATTGGTCCTATCATGTACATGAATGATGAATTTTACCATATGTTAACACAAAGATTTATTCTTATTTCATGTTTATTTTTTATAATATGGGATGATGTTAAAATAGCTATTATTAAACCTACTAAGATATCTCTTGTATCACCTCCTTTGGATCCCCTATCCCATGTTGAGTCATGTTGTATGGTCCATTTTGCTCTTCCATAGATCACTACATGTTGCCCAAGAGCCTAGTTAACACCCTTTGTCCCTCCACCATCTTGACTTATCAATTATCTATGCTCTCCTCTCATATATAATATTAGTCCTATATGGATAGTAGATAATGTGGTTAGATTGGTTACTCGATGTGCCATCATGCCTCCACCTAATTAAGAGCCTCACCACCCTCCCATTCCCTCCCATCCTAGGCCCAACCCACTAGCACAAGTAGATGCACACAAGGCATATAATATTGTTAATAAATTGAGAAACACACTAGCGAAGTTTTCCATGTTAGAACTACTTTAAAAATACAATGTTTTCAAGGACATTCTCTATCAAGAACTCACTCAGACTTTTATGCCCATTGACATAGAGCCTTCTTATTTTGCATTAGTGGCCAAGACTTTAAAAACTATAGAATATGCAATTTCTTTTGTTCATGAGAACATGCCATCTCATACAGTTATTAAACAAAATTTACTATTATTTATACAAGCTCAAGTCAAAACTAGCACAGTTAAAAGAGTCCTAATTGATAATGGTTCTAGACTTAACATATTGAGTATTACATTCCTACAAACTATGGACATAGATATGAGATCCATGAAAAAACCATATATGAACATTAGAGGGTTTGATGATATATGATGATAGACATTGGGCAACATTACTTTGGATATCATGGTAGGACCCAAAACCCTCTTTACATAGTTCTAGGTCATGCTAGGTCCTCTTCATTATAATCTTTTACTCGAGTGACCATGGATACAGGATATTGGGGCAATTATTTCTACTCTTCATCTATGTGTTATATTTTTCCATGAAGGATACCTATACACATGTCCAGCAGATAACTACCCATTTAAATATTATTGAACTATAGAGTCATCTTTGACTATTTCATCATATGGGACACCTCATATCATAGTTTAGCCACCACCTCATTGAATTTCTCTTGATCAAATACATACATATGAGGTTGGAGATAATATCACTTCTTTCACTCCTACACTTATATTTATGCCCTTAGCTCTAGATATTTAACTAGTCATATCAGCGTCAACCATTCTAGCTACTCCATCAGTCATGATTCCTACACCTATTATAGTTATACATTTACCAACAATAGTTCTAGTAGTATTAGTTGATTATATAGATATAGTTACTCCATTAGTTACAAACACTCTCACAACACCATTATCTTCTACTACTATAGTTGATTAGACTCCCATATCATAGTTACCCTTTTTGATAAATTTTGAGTTACCATATATACATGATAGATTCCCAGTCTTCTTCAAATGATGATACGACACCCACAATCGTAGATGACTATTTATGTGGGTTGAGTTTTACACTAGTTAGCCTAAGAGAGTACTATGATGACTCTAGATCTCTCATTATACATCGTATATCACTCTTAGCATCTCACACTACACTCTTAGGATATACTCCACATTCATGGCCACAGATAGATCACTTGGCACATAAATTTCACATGGTTACCTCTATGGATATAGATCCAGTCATTCATATGCATGTAGGTAGCACACAACATTAACCATAGATTATGTTATAGATGTTACTTGATCATGGATTAGTCACATTACCTACAATATGACATAGATCTATTAGCATATTATCATAATAGGATGGTTACCCATTTTGTCTTTTTCATAAGATCACAAGGCATGATATAAATTCATGTACAACATTACAGTAGAGATTAGATAAACTAAAGGTTTAAGGTATTATTTAGATTAGAATACCACTAGCACTAGCTTCTCCACTTCTACCGAAGTAATCTACTACTAGATCTAAATGTCTTAGAGGAGAATCAACATATCTACCACTACAACAACCTTTATTTTACCTTTGGCAAGATGACACCATGTACACAGCTTTCATAGCATATGATGATACTTATGATGATGATCTTGAGGCATTTGATGATGGTCATGATCCCTTCCTCCATCTCCATCCCTAGTGAGCTCCATCCTTAGACCTTTTATGCCCTCTGGCCTAGTCTTTTATGTCATCATGTACATGTTGCTTTATTTATATTCTTGTATACAACATAATTTTCTAATGTTTATACATACCTTTCTTCTATTTTTTATATATAAATATTTTCTTCAAATAATTGTACATAGTCTTCCTGTGATTGATTGTACATAGTACACAACATATCAAAAATACCAAAAATAATACGAAATACCAAAATACCAAAAACATTCAAATATTTCAAAATACAAAAACATGTAAATAATCTAAAAACACCAAAAAATATTTTGATTGTATGCATCATCCATGACTTACATTTTGACTATAATACTAGACTTACATTTGCTATTTTATATTATTATTTATTGATTTATCTACATTACCATGCTTCACTTGATATTATTTGAATGTGTACATTGACATCCAAATCCTGATTGCCTCACACTAGCCATTGATGGGGCGTCCTACTTCTACATTAAGACATACATCAATATACATACCCACTAGGGGCACATTCTACATGACTAAACCATCTAGGTTATGTCAGTCCTACACCACACACTCTAGTTATCATGTTGATGTACACTATTTACTAGCTTACATAGATTACTTTATCAACACTCACTAATATATAGCACTTGTGTATTTATTATCACATACCTAGTCTTTTACTAACATGTCTTGCATACTTTCACTTCATTCTTTGATTAGTTAGATGTGATTGTAATTCTAGTTTATTACATGCTTTATTTTATTGCTTATCATATCTTGATTGCATTTTCTTAGTTCTTTTTTGTCTCCTATGTGTGCTTTAGGACATTTGCCAATGTCATTTGATTTTATTCTTGTGTGTGCCTTAGGACATTTGCCAATGTCCTTTGAATTTACTCTTCTATGTGATTGTGGTTTTCATGACGTTCTTCCTTGTTTCAATTATATGTGTATATGGAATTTGAACATGCCTTGTTTTCTTGCTTTCCAAATTGAGTGACATGTGCTTATGTCCCTTATTTGTTGGGCCCCTTGGCCACACTTGTATGCTTTGTTATTCTTGCCTTGTGTGATTTTTATGTATTTTTTTATCATTATTATGTATTTTTATCATTATTTTAAATGCCATGATCCACATCATGCATTATTTTTTCTTTCTTGGATGATATGATCGACATCATATTCCATCCCTCCTTGCCAAATAATAACTACCCACTAAAAACTAACTAGACTTCTAGTTCTAATTTATTACATTACACATGTTATTACATTGTCATATCTAACTAGGTATACCCCTATTAATCTAATAATTTTTCATTACAAACCATGCTATATCTTGAGATATCTTGTTAATTATCATTTATATATCATGTATCTTCATATCATAACACACTTGTAGGAATTTTTTATTCTAAAGGTAGTCATTATAGGGTCTCCATTCCTACCCTTAAAAGAGGTGGAAATAAACAAGGGTTTTGTCATAGAGATTAGATCTCCTAGTGGTCAAAAAACTAGTTTTTAGAATACCGAAAATAGCAACCAGACATCAAACTAATCATAATAGACCAAGTAGATAGTGAAAATGCCAGAATAGTTACCAAATTTGGCCTAGGACAATAACACCTAACTTTGGATATAGTGCCATTACCAATAGTGTCTATTTTTAGTGCTCCTATCCAAATAGTATAAAAAATAGACTTTTCATAAGCACTAAAAATAGGTTCAGTTATAGTTTTGCACAGCTAGACAATTTAGAATCAATAGTTTTTAGTATACTTGGTCAAATAATATAGATATAGCAGGCATCATGTACGATATGATGGATCTCACTTCTAGTTTTAGATATGGTATTTGTTATAACTTTTAGATCATAATCCATGTTTTAAACACTAGTGATTAGGGGTAATGTGCACAACACATTTATTTTCTTTTATTTCTAACTTTAGTATTACTCAGGCATTCAAAATAGTTACATGCCTTATTCCATCTATAGGTGGTTGGCATAATTTTGGAGTTGGATTTAATATAATACCAACTTCCTAATTTTAGAGAGGCTTTCATATAACCCTAGTGCACCATTTTTAGAGTGGCTTTCATACAATCATAATCTCCATCTTTTGGAGTGGACAAGAGTGGCCTAGTTTCTAGCATACATTTAGCTATCCATGCCAACATTATTAGATCATAGTAAATTCATGGGCTTCAAGAGCCATCCCATATTACACACATCCATATCAATATTTGTTCATAGCTTCAATTTATGGGGCAATGATGGAGCCAAAGGAATAGCTAGCCATTGTATTCTTGAGATACCTACTCAAAAGGATTAAACACACAGTCCAAACATTGATCAATACATGTAATAATATCTAGCTTCACTTAGTGGGTGATGATGGAGCCAAAGGGCTAGCCTTTGCATTTTTGAGCCACTTTCAGGGAATTGAACAATCAACATTATTCATAATATTACTCTTGGTTCAACACACATCTAACATAATCTAGCATTACTTAGTAGCACAATAGGTTTTGTATTGATTCATGTACCTTGTGAGGTGTATTCATTCCTTTTTATTCCTCTATCTCTTACTTAGATTTATACATTCTTATTTTATATATATCATATCTAGTAAGAACTGATATACTCTTTATTTTCTCTTGCATATTCATACTTCACAACATGCTCTCTATGCACACTTAGGATCACCATAGATTCATGAGCTTCACCCTTGCATGTATGTTTAGGTACTCTTTCTATTTTTTTTTAATCTTAGTATTTAATTTTTTGCATCAATAAAATAAAGGGGGGCATGTAGTCATATAAACTGCAAAAATTGGTAACTTGAGTGTGGTTAATGACACCTAACCCTTAGGTCCCTCTTTCTTGTTTTCATGACCCTCTTAGGATTATTTTCACTAATTTATAGTCATTCATATCCTTCTAAACTTGGTCCTAGCTCACCTAGACTATTATTTATAAGATAAATCAATCCCCCTAGGTCCCATCTTCTCATGACAGTAGCACCACACTTGGACTATAGCATTAGTGTCACTCCTGTCCACTTTTGATGCTCTTATCCAAGCCCATTTTTAGCCCCAATGGTCATTATTTCTGATTCCCCATCCTTATTCTTGTCAACCTAATGTGATCACATTTAAACCATGACAAATAGATCCTTATAAAATCCCATTCAAATATCATTTAGAAAGGGTTGACAATTATCGCTAAGCAAGCAAGAATACAAGCAAGACTACTCAAGCAATCTTGTTTATTCTCTACATATAACCAACCATTACACTTACAATATTATTTAAATCCTTACACCAGTCCCTTACCACCTCAAGCACATCTAGTTTAGCATTATACATTTTCATACATATAATTGTACAAAGCACATCAAGTGGGAGCATTGTATATGGCTTGATCCCTCTTCAGAGTATTGGTATGTAAGTAGTGTGCCCACACAAGGGGTGTGGATCAATGTCCACTAAATCTTACACAAACTAACCCCCCCCCCTCTTTCTTGAAATTGATCAAAGCATAATGTAACATAGGGTTTGAAGATAAAATATGCTCTATAGGGAGCTCTATATACTTCTAGTAGACAAAACTTTGCAGATAGGGTCACACAGACATCGTGAACAAAACTAAGAAAGTTTATATCCTTAGGACAATAGTGGTAGAGGTGGACTATAGTGTTGGTACCACTCCCATCCAATTCTATTACTCATATACAATTATAAAACAAAGGTCAAATCTCATTTTGTGATAGTGTCCCAGTCCTGCATAGTAAATTCCATCCTCTATCTAAGTCAGATCAGTCAGTTTTTAGTTAAGTTTTCTTTTCCATCTCTTATTACTATTTTTAGAAAGGACAAAATTATAATCTAATTTACATAAATCATTATCTTAATTTTTACATATTTATTTACTAATTTTACTACTTAGATCCTTTAACTAAATTAGGAATAATACACCAATATTCCCAAAATTGTTAAATTAGTTGCATGGAGGCTCATCAAACACCATCTAACACCTATCCTAAAAGTTAATTTTAATCTCTATATGAATACACCAATCAATACTAATGTGTTTGTAATTTTTTGGTGGAGGTAGGTTGGTTACAGGTTTCATAAATAAAGCACACAAATCTTCTTTTGTTATTTTTTTCACATCTTCATATGGTAATTTATTGGAATAAAATTGTTTCAGAGCTTGTTTTTTATGCAACATTGCATCTAGTTGTGAAGTCACATTTCCCACTTCATTAAAAATAGATTCTAATGTATTAGAAAGTAAAATTTGTGCACTACCAACTAAAGAATGATGCAAATTGTTGATAATTATCTATAATTTTTAACGTTTGGTATTGTATTTCTCATATAATTTAACTTATTCTCATGTAAAATCAAACTCTAGTGGGTTTTATCTAACATTTTCTTTAAGAAAAGGATCCATCGAACTTATGTATCTAATTTTTTTGTAAAAGGATTTTTAGTAAATTTAAAAAATTGAATGCAAATTTAATCTCAAAACCCTTATTCAATAATTTGCATAGAAATGAAAAAAATGCAAAAATAACATAGTTGATGTGAAGTAATCTGATGTCTGATCTATTGGTGGAATAATGCTCCAAACTATGTGCATCAATCTAAAAATTCAAGGAAAAAAGTTTTCCTTCCTCTCTTAGATATGGCTTCTTATTTATAGCCTGTGATAAGGGGAAAAAATGAAAGGATGTACACCCTAATTTATTTATAAAGGGTGTAACCTTTTATAAAGGGCATATGCACTTTGTAAAGGTCATACACCCTCGAGGCTCATGCAGTACCTTGAGCCTCAGATTTTCAAAACAAAGGGTGTATGCCCTTTGTAAAAAAACTTGCAAAGTTAGGGAACTGTCATGTTTTTTATCCCCCAACTTTGTTCATATACCTAGTAAAGAATGTTTAACATAAATAATGGAAAATTTAATAGAAATATATAACCTATAATAGTGTAACATATGAAATCATATGCCCCAGGCAAGGCCCCTAGGTATAGGCATGTCTTATATTTATGAATCCATGTATGATGTATTATCTATGTGTATTGCATCTCCACTCATATATAATATTAAATACAAGTGTGTGGGGAAAAATTAGGTGTCACCTACCAAACATGTGATAAATAATGTAAAGTATACAACATGTCATACGTAATTCCTAAGTTGAATTATTGGGATATTTTAAGTCTTTTTGTGTTAAAAAGATATTTAACACACATTTTTAATGATCAAGAAAGGACAAGTGGAAAGGATTCAAAAATATAAGCATTTAATTGATATCAATAATTCATAACATATGTCAAGGAATAACATGCACCTAGTGTAATAATGTGAATGAAGTAAAATGTAATCAAGATACCCCCACTATGTATGTTAGTAGCTACATCAAATCTCAAGAGAGTATGTGGAAGTTGGAGTGGGATGAGGAGGAATTAGTTTATATTTTCATATATATCTCAATTTGTAAATGTTTGTTACAATGTAAGCTCAATATAGACAATAATCGATATAGATAACCTATAAGCATGGGTGATCAAGTAGTATGTTGTAAAGAGTGTGTAACATGGTGAGTTTAAAGTAAATAATACATAATCATAGGATATATTTAATGTTTTTTTGGATCAAGATAATAAATCAAAAGGCAAGGGCCAAGTGAAATATAACCAAGGGCTAGAAGAATTATCAAATGTGAAAGCATAAATATACATGTGTATTAAATTTTTTTATGTATTAGATTTTATTATTTAGCCTTTGAATGGAAATGCCAAAATGATATGAAATTTAAGTATAACACATATTTTTAGAATAAGTAACTCATGTAAGCCCCAAAAAGAGTCATGTAGGGTGTGTGAATTTTTTTGACCAACCACTTTGAAATAAAAACGATGCCTTATATTCATTTGAGTCAATATTTGAAAATAGCTGATGTATCTATCCCATGAAGATTTTGAATGGTTTATTTTCATGGTCTTTTTTTTAAATTATATTTATTTTTACCATTCTTTAATCCTTCACTGCTATATTTATCTTTTATGTCCATGCTTTTGTTGGACAAGATGTAACTATACACTTCTTTGTACTTTAATTGGGCCATGTGACCTAAGGTTGTATTTAATTTAAGAAAATTCAGTGGTTTCTATGGGGCATGCACATCCTAGTGAGACACACTCTTTAAATTAATTTTTAATTTTTGTTCTAATAAAGTACATTTTAATCATTTAAAAAAAGTATATTTAATAAAACATATATTTAGTGTATTTTTGTCTAATTTTCTTTTTTTCTTGAACATAGTGATGTAATCACTCGATTCATACATTTTAGAACACTCTCAGTAATTAGAAAAAGGTGATTTTTTATTTATAGGTTTCTAATTTTGAATATTTTATTACTATGGAGAAATAATTAATGAAAAAATTTATAATGGATGCATTTTTTTGTCAAATATAATAACCTAATGTTTCCTTGATTTTAAAAAGGGTGTTTTTTTCCTTAAAAAAATGAATGTAGCACTATTTACCCCCATAGTGTTGTTAGAAAAAAAACATTGTGTAATTCAAGGTTTGTATACCCCTTAAGATCAAAAAATCTAATAGATCCAAAGAATACCCATCTTGTGTTTTTTGCTAAATTTAATATTAGGTATTTTTGTAGTGGAATTTTTCAAAATATGATAGGAGTTTGGTAATTTCTATCGAGAATTTTAGTTTGTAAGTTATTTAATATTAGAAATGTGGATCTAGTTTGTTGATCTAAATATCTATGGACTCTCATCTTTCATCTAAAATGGGAAAGATTTTTATATTAGTTTTTGAGCTGATTATATAGAATGAAAAGGGTTTTAAACAATAGTGGTGTTTAAAAAATGGTCAAGGATTTTTGGAATTAGGGTAGACGTGCCATACATAAGGATGTACTAAATTATCTCCAAGATAGTTTTAAGGATATAGTATAATGTTCTTAAGATTATTCTTATGATATAATACAATTTTATGTAGGTCCTGATGCCTACAACCTCTTTAACCATCTCCCTAATTCTATTTTCTACCTAGTTTCCAAGAATCATCTCTGACTTTACTTTGTCATGCAGGTACATTACTTCTTTCTTCTCATACTTGAACAATCTTATCTTCATTAGGCTCATAAGCCTCTTTGAAACCATATGTTACCTTATATATCTCCAATTCATGTCACCCTTAATCTACATTTTCACCCTTCACTCCTTATCATTAACACTATCCTTTCATTCAGAACTTTCATTGGTTCACTCTCTTTTGTTTGGTTCAAACTTGTCATTCCCACATATAATTTCATAGGCCTAAAAAGATTAAAACATGTTTATAATATTAGTTTATTATATAATGGGATCATATAACCTTCCACATATCCATTTCAACTCCTATACACATCCCATCAAATCACACAAGTTGAAAGTAAGAACTCTCAACCCAACTCACTCTTTCCTCTTAAGAACTCTTTTAATATAGCCCTATTTTTAGACAAATATAGTAGTTGGAAATAATATAAATAGATTAAAATTATAATAAATACACTTTTGGACACCCATTATCCTCAATCAGATCCACACTAATTTTCAATACTTGGCTCTCACTGAAAGTATCTTTTTCGTCACTCTCTTCTTGTTAATTAGGTCTTTTTAGGCCTAGTCTACTCCCACAATCTTAGATACCATATTGTATGGTACCATACTAACTTTAATACACCTAATTATTTATATAACATCAAAATAAAATATATACAAAAATTTTATCAGTTTTATCTTGATTGAACTAAATTTATTTAAGATTTTGTTTTCAAACCCTAGGTCTAGTGTTGACAGGGCAACAAACACTATAAATTGCATAATTTGAGTTTTATACATTTTCAAACATTTATACCACTTTTAAATTTTTTTAACAACCTTAATTCACCTTATCCAACCATTATATTACTAATGACAAATGCAAAACATTCCCAACAAGTAAATTTGCAAAGTTCTAAGTGTAGGATATGAGTATGTGTAAAGGTTTTCTTAGAATCTTACAATTCTAAATAGAACTATTGAATATCCCAAGGGTTATAATGCCTATTTAAGTATTCCAAACCTATATTAAACTAATATAAATGTTATTTGGTCTTGATAAATCCTTAGAAGGCTTTGACAAACAATTTTACAAAATTCTTTGTTGTTCTTCTAGGACTGTGTGGTTGTGTTCTTGGTTTCATGGATTTAAAATGGATTCATAAGACTTAAAAATTATTTAAAAACATAAATAAAAAAAAATCTAATATATATTTGATTCAAAACCATTTAAAAATCACTTTTAAAAAAAATCATCTTACCTTGCTTGACATTCTTGAGTGTAAAACCATAGAGTGGCTCTTATATGGACGGCATTATGGATGAATTTGTTTCGTCTATAAAATTCTCAGAGAAACCCACAAAAAGTAGGAAAAAAACTATATAGGATATCTCACATGCCATTAAACTGATCTTATCTCATAAATTATCCCCAAAACATTCTTTATTCCTTGATTCCATCATTGATACAATAATTAAAACACATAATCTTGCATAAGGAAGGTAGAGTTTATTTAATTCTTTATCATTATTGTTATTTTTTAAAATACCCTCCATGGTTATTCTAAAATATAACATCTTAATACCTTCTTATGACACACTCAAATTCATTAAATTCACTTTTACACTTAATATCATTTAAACATGCAAGCATAACTCTCTTTCTTAGCCAACCCATGTAGGATGGCAGTTACAAACTATATTTTCTCAGATTTGCATTGATTTTACAAAATTTTCACATTAAAATACCCCTCATACCATTATTATAACCTTATATGATAATTTACCAACATTTATATTTACCCAAGACTCGAAACACCACTCTAAAGCATAGTTCTGAATTCAAATTTTCAAAATTCCTAATTTTGGCAGGAAAGCATATAGAAGAAAATAACACACCATTATAAGACTTATAAATAATCATAAACATTAAAAGGGACCATAAAATACCCATAAAATCTACACAATACCAAATATAATCATTATAACACTATAAAACATACTATCTTTTGTATTCCTTGGCGATGCTCTGTATCAAACTCCCTATGTAGGGAAATTTTGATCTCCTACTCAAGTGTGTTTTTTAAAACTTTTTTCTTGATTGAAAAATATTCCTCTAGTGATATTATAAGATCCTCTTGTTTTTTATACTCTCTATTTTTTTTTTTAAATCACAATGACTAGGGGGGTGAATCAATCTTCATAAACATTCAATCAATTATATCCACTTATCTATGAACTATGTAAACAACACAATGATCTACCAATGCATTAAGCATCAATCACATGAGTAATAATCAAGATAATACATCACATATGTGGTAAAACCTCATGGGGGATAAAACCCACTAAAAAAAATATTGGACAAATTGTCCTATAATATAATGTATTAAATTAGTTGAGCACTAACTCAACATTGAGCACCAACCCCAAATTTATCAAGCACTCACTTGACTTTAGCAAGCACCTACTTGCTAGGAGGTGAGAATAAACTATGAAAAAGAACCAAATAAGTCAAATAAAACTTATTCAAGTACCAAATTTAAATTTATTTCCAACTCCCTCTTGACCAATCACCCACTTAATCGAGACCAATTATGTAGGTACCAACCTATAAGGAATCTTCAACTCCCTCTTTGATAAAGAACCAACTCAGTCAATCAACCTTATTTATTTCACTAATCTCTCTATCTAGTATATAAAATTTCATATTTCAAAAAAAATATCTGATGTAACTCTGATAGTCTCTGAATAGTAAATTATCACTCCTTTAACTTTGTTCAACTTGATCTCTCTCAAAACTACCTCTAGGCTTCTTTGCTCAACTAGCAATCATCAAGACTAAATAGGTCATATGACCTTCATCTTAAATTATAGACAACCTATATTATATTCATGAACTAATTCTCTTATCTCTCCTTATGTTTTCTAACATGTTACCCAACCTCCTCAAGCTCATTTATTTATCAATTCATTTACTTCATCTTTGCTTACCTAATAGGCCTGAAATTACCTTGTATATATACCATTCCTTATTCATATACCACTTAGTAAAACACACACCCTTAAAATCTTATATAAACCATATAATTGGTCTTATAACATCTCATAAACAATATTCAAATGACAATTGAGTCCGTTTTGGTCTATCATGACTCAATTAGGCTTCATTTCATTTTAGGTCTCATGGAGATCTAATTGCATTAGGCATTCTTATCAACATGTTACCATTTGATCATTTGGAAAGAACTAATTCTATATAAATGACACAATAATTTTAAAAAAAATCTGAAAATACCTTATCTAACATCGTCTAATCTCCATAACGCATTTTAGGTCTAACCACTTCATGAAAACTCTCAATAGTACTCAGTCATATTAGGCATGTTTACACCAAAAAATCAACCTTTCAATAATAAAGATCAAACATAATTAATCCACTAAAAATTTGTCAATGAAATTCATATAAATAATCTACATGAACTTATGGTCATTTCCAAATTCATTATACACTTCCACTAAGGAAATAAGGACTCAAGAACACATTTGTAACTCACTTAGAACTTCCAATTTTCCTCAAAGACCAGTCATGGTGACTTTGAACTCCAACACCCATGTAGACACATTTAAAGACAATTCATTAGTTAAAAATATTATATTAAATATTTATAACATACTAAAATATAAAATTCATATGGTCTAATAGCAAAATATTGGTCTTTTAGACCAATCTCATGACCTTATATCATACTATCTTATCTGAACCAGATATGTCAACTTGTGAGAAACCTTTCACCATATTCACTGACCTCCAAAACTTATTGAAATAATACATATGAATTTAAATTACTAAAAAATATCTCCATGCACTTGGCTTCATCTTCTATCATTAGAACACATTCCAATTCATCTTCTCACTATTGCCTAGGTTTTTCATTGTTTGCACCTTTAGTTATGTTAGCGACTGGCTAACTTAGATGACTAGTTTATCACACTTTAGGGTTGGAACCTATCCATAAAAATTTATTTTAATTTAGTATGAGTATCTATCTCTTTCTTCTATCCATTTTATTTTCTTGAAAAATGCAACTTTTGACTATTACAATAAATCATTCATAAATAATCTTGTATCTACACATTTTCTCTCGCATCTGACAAACCACCACCACTTTTAGGCACTTGTGAGAGTTTAATACATTATCCAATAGTTTTTATAGAAATTTTAGACCATTTTGGGTTGTTTTGAGCAAGATGTTTCACATTGTGTCCTTATTAGGCTTTTAGGGAGGTTTAACACAGGTTTTAATGTTAACAATTGTTCATAAAGTAATGCCCTTTAAATACAAAACCAATGCCTTGAGATCTTATTTATGACCATTCCCCATATCTCCTCAATATCTAATGTTCCCATGTAGAGTTTACATATGCCAAAAAACACTTGAAAGTCCTTTTTGGGTTTACATACCTTCATTTTGTGCACTTGAAAAACCTAAAAACCACTTTTCATGCCTTTTCTTGAAAATCGTGACCTCATACTTCATGAAAATGATTTAAAAACATATCATACCTCTTTTAGTGCTCAAATATTAAGACTTTCCTTTAAATCTGATCTTCATGCCTCATTAGACCATGCAAGGTTTGAGAGAGGTCTAGGTACAAACTTGGTCTGAAGGTCTTAAACCTATTGGCTCACATTGATTCTCTAATGGATGCTTATAAACATTATTATCATTCTCACACAACCTTAAAAACCTCTAAAATTCCTTATATCACTCACCTCATCATACCAATATCTCATACCTTCACCATGCCATGACTAAGCTCGAGCTTTTAATGCACTTGGCACCTTGACCTATTTCTTGCATGTGATGACCTTAAAAAAAACATCAAACATATAACATCACAACACACTAATATCACTAAACCATTTTATTTTTTATGAAAACAATATTCCATAGCCTCATACAAACCTAAAACCACATGACCAAGCATCATATATCTTGACATCTCTCTGCTATGCACCTGAACACATTTAACACCAATCATCATAAGATGTAACTTTAATGACAAATATTATCCATGAAGTACTCTATATTTCATGAATGACCTTACTCTTTCATGAAAACATAATACATTAGTTTCTTTTAAATTCTCTCATGACAAAACTCTTCTCAATACATCTTGTCTCAACATGCACTACTAATTAGGCTTAGTCACCTTTAATATCATCATGTTGTCAATAGAGAACAAATTTTCAACACACTTTGTGATCAACACTCTCTTTCTACCATGATCAATCACTTTACCAAATAGATTTTTGACATAAATGATCATTTTTCCATTACATGATGCACCCTTTTAACATTAATGACAATAACATGCCAACATCTTTCTCTTTTATTCTAAGTTGATTCTTGTATCTTTGTCTTTTAACCCTATATTGTCTCTTTTCTAGCTCATATTATATCCTTATGAAGTATATAACCTAATGAAAATCATTTATCTATTCATATTATATCTCTTTAATCTCATATCTATCTTCTTCATACCACATCCAATGGTTGTTTATCATTATCCATGCTCACTCCTATTCCATGGCTTCCTTCTTCATTTGTCATGATTTTTTCAATCAATCATCGATGGTTTAACTTCTTGACAATTATTTCTCATTAGTATTCATGCTTTAATGGATTCTTAGGAATCTTCAACCTCATCATAATCTTCATGATACATCACCATCTCATTATGTATCTTCTCATAGACTTCTTGCTTATCTTTCATTTTCAGCTCTTTGACTAATTCATGTTTATTAAAACATAACATTCCTTGGAAACCTTATGTCTTACTCTCATCATGCAAATCTTCAACTAACTCAGACACACCATAACTAATAGAATGGATCAACTTATTACCTTGTCCCTTATTCATGTGTTTGTTCTCTTTTTTACTTTCTTGTAGTTCTCAATCATGCTGAAAATTAGTTTACATACCCATCGATATGTCTCTCTCTTGAGTGCCTATTGACTCATGTCAAGTTTTTAATTCTTCATCTACTATCCTAGGATAGATTTTGTCCTTTTATTCATCAATAATGGCATGTTCTAAGGCTGTCATTTATATTCTTCATCTAATGATATTTTTGCTTACCTATCAAATCTCATTTACCTACAAACTCTTGTTCAATATAATATATCTCTTTGATTACTTTAGGAAATATAAATTTAGAATTTTGAGCTTCATACCTCATAAATCCATCTTATTAATGAAACTTATATTATTTTATGACTTCCATGAAGGATCCTCTATACATGGTTATTCAATCAGATTCTTCTTCATCATAATCATGATGTTCATGACTATTTTCCTCCATGATTTCAAGATTTATATACTTAACATGGACTTCTTCTTTCTTCACCTTTGTACCTGCATAAACACATGACAATAAATATATAGATGTAATATCTTGAGACTTGTTTGCCTCCATCTTCCCCTTTTTATTTTACTTTTTCCTCCATCACTATCTCCTTCTTCATAAGGTTTTGATCAAACCTTCCTCTTGTTCCTTCATCATAAAATTCTTCATCTCCTCTTTGAGCTACCTATATAGAAACTTATTTTGTCTCTCATTGTCCCTCATGAATATCTTTCTTCTTCTCTCTATAAGTCACCTTATAGTCCACTTAACTCTCTTTTTCTTCATAACCTAGCCACAACATGGGATCTCTTATTCTTGCATGATCTCCACCACGATCTCTAACTTCTCTACCATTTTTTATATCTCACTCATATCCTTTTCAACATCTAACCCCTTTCTCTTTGGATATTTTCTACCATTTCTCTCATTGTGGTACTCTAACCAACTAAATATTTACTCTCTTTTGTATTCTATATCTTCATCTCTAAAAATAAAGTCTTTTTCACTTTGATTTGGTGTCTAAATCATGGTTCTACTCTACTTGGTCTATTGACACTCTTGTCCAAGTCCTTTTAACCTTGGAACAACAAATCTCACTTAGAGTCTTTTCTCTCTTTTCTCTTCTTCTCTTGAGATTCTATTAGATCTCTTATTATGTATAATATACCATAAACTCTTTAATTAACTCTTACTTTACTCTTATAATCTTCATTATCACCTCACATAACAACTTATAATACTCACTTAGCATAAAATTCATGCAATATCAATGAGCATAAAATTTCATAGATATTGCTTTCTTTGATAAAACTTGATGTAGGTCCTAATCCTTAAAACTCCCTTAACCATCTCCCCGACTCTAATTTATACTTGGATGCCTTTAATCATCTCTAACATTTCTTTGTCATGTAGGCACATTACTTCTTTCTTCTCACACTTAAACACTCTTATCTTCATTAGGATCATAAGCATATGTTCCCTTATATCTCTTCAATACATCTCAACCTTCATCTAACTCTATACCCTTCAATATTTAGCATTAACATTATGCTCTTATTCATAACTTTCATTGGTTCACTCTCTAGTGTTTGGTTCAAACTTATCATTCCCACATATAAGTTAATAGGCCTCAAAAGCCTAAAACATGTTTCCAATATTAGTTTATTCTCTCATCAAATTATATTAAAATTAACCTATAAATTTAAACTCCCATACACATCCCATTAAATCACACAATCTGAAATTAAGAAGTTTCAATCGAACTCACTCTTTCCTCTTAAGACCTCTTTCCTTGTAGCCTATTTTTAGACAAATGTAATGGTTTAGAAAAATATACAGATATTATAATTTGAATAAATACACTTTTGAACACCAATTATCCTCATTTTTATTCAAACAAAGTTTAAATACTTTACTCTCAATAGAAGTACCTTTTCTCTCACTCCCTTCTTGCAAACTAGGTCTCTTTAGGCCTAGTTTACTACCATAGTCATGAAGATCATATTGTAAAATATTATACTAAATTATAAATACTTGAATCCTTTACATCACATAAAAACACAATATATCCCAAAGTTTTATATTTTATTTCTAAATTTAATAAAATATATTCAAGCTTTCATTTCCAAACCCTAGTTATAGTATTAACATGGTAGAAAACACTATAAATTACATAATTTGTGTTTTATACCTCTTTAAACACTTATAACACTTGAAAAATTATGTACCTAACTCCTTAAACCTTATACTACCATTATATTCTCAAGTAAAAACACAAAACATTCCCAACAAGTAAATTTGTAAAGTTATAAGTGTAGGATATGACTATGTGTGAAGGTTTCATTAGAATATGACACTTCTAAATTGAATTTTTAATATCCCAAGGGGTATAATGCATATTTATGGTATTTAAACCCTATTTTAAACTAATAATAATGTTATTTTGTCTTTATGAAACCTAAAACATCTTCAAGAAATACTTTTACAAAATTGAGTTTTTCTTTTAAGATTGTGTGATTGTGTTCTTCATCTCTTACATTTAAACTGGATTTATAATAATTTAAAAGGATAAAAAACATAAATAAAAACATTATAATATTAATTTTATTCAAAAAAATTCATCAATCACTTTGACAAACATCAATTTACCTCACTTGCTTGACCTTCTTGACTGTAATACCATAGAATGGCTCTTACATGGACTGTATTGTGAATGAATTTGATTTGTTTGGAAAATGCTCAGAGAAACCCAATAAAATAAAATAAAACAAATATATATTATTTCTCACATTTCATTAAAATTATATAATTTCACAAATTCTATATAAAACATTCTTTATTCACTGATTCCATCATTCATACAATCATTAAAACATAGGATATTACATAAAGAACACAGAGTTTCTTCAATTCTTGATCATTATTTTTATTTTCCATAATATCCAAAATTATTAGAAAATATAATATCTTACTACCTTCCTACCACACATTCTAACTCATTGCATGCACTTATACCCTTAATGTCCTTCAAACTCACAAGAATAACTCTCTTTCTTGACCAACCCACGTAGGGTGGCAGTTACAAACTATCTTTTCTTGGATTTTCCTTGATTTTACAACAATTTAACGTTGGAAGACACATCATACCATTATTATGACCTTATAGGATCTTACATAATCATTTACCAACATTTAGATTTACCCAAGGCTCAAAAGATTACTCTAAAGCATAGTTCTAAATTCAAAATTTTAAATTCTTGATTTTGGTGGGAAAATATATAGAAGTAAATAACACACCATTATAAGACTTATAAAGACTCCTAAACATTTCAAGGTACCCTACAATCCCCTTCACATCCACACAAGACCAAATATGGTCATTATGACACCAATAAACATATTAATTTATTACTTGGTGATGTTTTACATCACAAGTACAAATTAGCATTTGGACAAGTATTCCTAAAATCATGCTTATCAAATTTTCATGTAGGGTCATGATATTTTATGTACATTAAAAAATGTATCGTGTAGGAGGTCATTATGTAGGGATTTTATTAGAAGTTTTAACACAAGTTGATGAATATAGGGTGTAATGTGGAAAAGATTTTTAGGTTTCATTGGTTTCATTAGAGGTAGTGTTTGTTCACCTTATCATACATATTTTATTAATTTTTGAATTAAGGGTGTTTGGTAGGTCTTATGATCCAAAGTTTTATTTAATTTAATAAATGCTAGAAATTAGTATGTGGTATGCATCTCATACTAAGACACCTCATTTAGAGTACTTGATAATATTTTGTAATAAAGTAAAGTATTTTAATCATATTTGATTAAATATATTTAGGAAGGGTTTGTAGTTTATTGGATTGTGTAAATAGTGAAATCAGATTTTATTATATATACTTGCATACAAAAATTTATGTAACATAATCAATTTAATTTAGTACAATATTGTTTGAAGTAATAAATGTTGGATCACTCCAGGATATCTAAATGGCACATATTACATGAAAACCCTAGGATTAGGTGAGAGAAATATGCAAATTAAAAGTGAGATTGATAAATATTCATTAAGTGATTAGCCAAAAATTAAAAATGAGGTACATTACACAGTGATATATTAGGTCACCATAAAAATAACAACTAAACTCAAAATTAGAAAACACGTTAAATGTATTTACCCTAATGATCTTAACAATCCTAAGTAAGTTGACTAAAAAACATGTAGGTAAAACCAAAAAGTGGGAAAAATGTACACTAACACCCCTGATGTATAGCTTAGGTGGGTAGAATAATTGGGTCCTAACAATGAGGCCTAATGATTCTCGATGAGTTACCCAAGCACAGTGTAACTCTCATAAGGTGGTGAAAGGAGAAAACATGTAGGACAAAACACCTCTCTAAAAGAAGGCAAGTTGAAAAAATTGAATGATCTTAGGACATCAATCACAACCAATAATTCATCCACAAGTGAGAGAAATAGTTCACATTAATAGTGGAGAATTAATAAATACCCATAGAAGATGTTGAACTTACCTACATTAGAGAACCTATAATGATGAATGTCACTAACAAGATCCTCTACCTAAAGATTAAAGAAGCTTCATCTACATCAAACAATTTTTCTTCCTTTTGTCAAAGGAATATATTAATGGTGTACTAGAATTCTACCCATTCCATAGTGGAATATAAATGAAACAACAGTACAAATAACTCAGAGTAGGGTCAAAAATAGAATTTTGGCATAGGTTTGACAAGATCATGCACAAGAACTAAATGTAATACCATTGAATTTAACCTATCATAAGTGGGTGTAATGAAGATTGGATCACCCTAGAACATTGAATGTGCCCACCAAGTGCTTGATGGAACTATAACCAAAGAAATATGTTCCTCATGCATAGTAAGAGGGATAATTTCTCTATAGAATGATGGTGCAATGGAATTAGAGGCTAAAAAAAAATTAGAATGACTTGTACATGTAAAATAGACATCCTAATGTCTAATTATTCTTGTATCAATATGATTTCACCATAAACTATCAAAAGTTGATCAAAGGTAGTTGGATTAGGAACTAACTCCTCAACCTTTATAAGTTTACAAGGTGATGGTGGATGTGTATCCCCTTCACTAGTATAATAATTTATGCTAGAAAAAGAGCCATCAACCTCAAAGATGTGTTTAGGCACAATAGTTTCATCATGTATTACTGAGTGCAATGAATAAAAATGGCATGGAGCATTCACTAAAGAAATGTCCATGTTAAGTCAAGAGTATGGATCAACAACACTCAAAGCTAAATAAGATACTATATATGAATCACATGGATTTATATACATAATATCCATAGGAAGTTAAGATTCATTAATTTTATCACAAATTATACTCTCACTGGAAATAATAGTCTTCCAGAATACTAACCTATGATGCCTATGAAATAAAAACATCACACATGAACATAAGTAGAATCTATAATTGTATAGTTGAGGTCATGCAATATCTATTCATGTAGTGGTGGCTCAATAGTAGGAAGAGCACTATCCACAATGGATGTGTCATCACAATAAATATGAATATAAGGAGAGATTAAAATATTCTCTAAGGAGATGATAGGGATATTAATATTAATATTGATATAAATATTACCATGATCTCTTAAAAGAGACTCAATAATGATCCAAATTATTTTTGGGTACACGGTGACCCACACATGGTGATGTAGATTTAATGAAACATGAATCAGTAAGGTTCCACGAACCTTCTCAAAAGTGATATCCCACTTAATTTACTTGTTATAATCAATGGGACAAAAAAAATTATCCTTTTAGAAATGGACTATGAATATTTTAATTTTTATGTGAATAAATGTTCCATATAAGTATGCTAAGAAGCATAGTTGTTCATTAAAATAAGAAATACTAGTGTAAAATCAACTTTAATTTGTATATATCTCTCAAGTGAAGCCAAAATGAATAAGAGAAGACACCAAATAAGTGCAAAATTTCATAAAATATTTACATGATCCTCTAGTTACAAGAACGTTGAACACTCATGAAGAGGACATAGGGCACATTTGAAAATGCATATAAATAAGTAATAAGTGTTCTAATAAAAATAATGAAAAAAATTATGATGTTTAGAATAAACATTGAAGATTGCACAACACCACACAATACCCCCTCAAAATTTTCAGTAGTGACCCCCCTTAGATTTTTACATACAAGCATGCTTGCATAGACATCAAACATAGCCAAGAATGTGTCTTGAGCAATTTGTGTGTAATTATGAAAGAATTGGAGGGAAATAAAGCTATACCAATAATATGTATAAGAGGTATAATATGTGAAAAAATAGATAAAAATAAAATGCTTGAAATGATAATCAATGCATAGAGTATGAAAATATAGGCACTTTCAAAGAATATGTCACTTGAATCAAAGATACCAATCAAAATTTATAGTTGTTTGAAAATTTGAGATCATATGAAATATTTGGGTGGAAATAGTGATGGAAAATATTTTGAATCAATTTCCCAAAAAAACTTTATCACCCTTGCAACATATTGAATTATGGTTTGGGTTATGATCGGCATGTTGGCAAAAGTGTCAAGTTTCGACAATTTTAATATCAAAGGAATCAAGGTTCTAATAGGGTTGAAAATAGAGGCATCATTTTATGCTAGGTGTGTTATCAAGGGATTTAGGTTGCAATGAGTGTTATCACAAAGACCTAAAAGTTTGTCTACCACCAAAATTGCATTTGAGAGGTCGAACTCCCATCAATTTGAAAAAACCTCCAAAAATGTAGACAACTTCTCCAAAAAATATAAAATGCCCATTTAATAACTCAAAAACTTATATAAACCCATAAATTTTTCCTTATTTGAGATTTTTTTTACAAAAACCTTGAAACCATCAAAAAAAACCCTAAAACCCTCTAAAAGGCTAAAAATGGCTTTCATAAATGTAGGTCTTGTTTAACATTGGTTAAAGGGTTTTGTCTCCTAAATATGATGAAGCTATACATTTTGCATTAGTAAACTCTAACTATGTATTTTGTATAGATATTCATGAAATCCCACCCAATCTATGAGAAACTAAAAAAGACAAAAAATACCTAGTAGAATGCATATAAAAAAATCTCATCGAGGATTTTAGAAATGGAAAATTGGCTATTAGATCAGAGCTAAGATACCATGTTGGATAATTACAAGATCTCTAAATGTCATATATTTCATGAAAACCATAGGAGTAGGTCAGATAAATATGCAAAACAAAAGTGAGCTTTATACATTTTTATTAAGTGATTCACCAAAAAATACAAAGCAGGTACATTATATAGTGAGATATTAGGTCACCATAAAGGTAATGACTCAACTCACAATTATAAAACATATTGTTTTTTCCCCCTAATGACTTTAACAACCCTAATCAATATCACTAATAACAATTTAGATAAAACCAAAAAGCAGGAAAAAGCCTACACTAATAAAAAAATATGTATAATTTTACATATTGACTGGTGTTAAATTTACTATCAACTTGTTCTATATCTTTGATATCTAATAAAACCATCACGGAGTGTAATAGAGATAGTCATATTAATGATATTTAAATTTATCTCATTTTTTGTAACCATGATTTTCTCAATGTGACACATTCTTTTGGAATAACCCTATGTACATATAATAATGTTTATACTATCGCATGCCTAATATAATTTGGTATTTTAACATGCTCATGGCATTCTCTAAAGTATGTGTATGTTGTATATCTCAATCAATTTATCGTAAATTGTTAAAAAATATGATTGTATGTATGTGTTGTATTGATATTTATCATTCACAATAATTCCTTCTCTATATTCACCTATAATAAGGGTTTGAATGACCATTGGTTCATTAACAAAAACATCATATAGAACATATATCCTTGTATAATTTGAACTAGGATAAGATATTCTCATAGTGATACCTTCCATAGAAACATGAGGCACCATTAGATAATTTATAGAAACTTATTATGGTATCTTAACCTTATTGTAATGATTATTATAAGACAATGGAGAAGGGAACCTTGTATTCCTAGTGTGAGTTTTACCAAGTCTAATAACCCATCTATCTACAAATTTCTTAATCTTTTGTCACAATGCATAAAAATATTTATCTCTATGTCCATTAGTATTATGATAATTGAAACATAGACTTGGCCCCACTTGTTCAATGTGATGGGGAGGTT
The DNA here is from genome assembly GCA_037957365.1 of Torreya grandis. Taxonomy (NCBI): domain Eukaryota; kingdom Viridiplantae; phylum Streptophyta; class Pinopsida; order Cupressales; family Taxaceae; genus Torreya; species Torreya grandis. The sequence goes on along the minus strand of JARHVA010005692.1, from coordinate 977,135 downwards.
TATAATAATTAGGAGGTAATTTGATCAATTTATTATCAAGTACTATCTATAAAAAATCACTTGGTCAATATTTCAATCTATCAAACTTAAGTTGTTTATTTTTATTTTTAAAAGGTGAATTCAATTTATCCTTTTTCTTGTAAGCCACATATTTTGAATTTTTTCATTTCATTAAGTACATTAATTTTAATATTTTATTTATAAGGTAAGGTACTTGTCTCAACTACATTACATGTAGTTTTCCTTTGTATATGACAATGATATTGAAACACTTGAACTTATTGAGTTATTTAATTCAATAATGAGATTAGAGGCATATGTGAAAATATTTATATAAGGTCTCTCAAAATTAACATAAGAGTTGTAAATTTCACTTTATTTAGGTTGGGACATAAAATTCTTTATAAATATAAATTTCTTCTCCAAATTCAATGGTTGATACATGAAACATTATAATGCTTTCATAAACTATAGAATGTAATGTTCAATAAATTCATCATGACCTTATTGTAATATTTAGATATGTTCCACTATAATTATAGTATATTAAAATTTCTATTGTTAAATTTGGATTAGAACACTTATTATAACTTATTAAATCAAGTTAAAGATCAACTAGGAGGATAATAGAACCAATCTAATGCCTCTCATTTTAAAGTTTTGTGGAAATATTTAAACAATATTTTTCCATAATTTGAACATTTCCTAAAATAAAGTACATATTTTATCAAGTGACTACTAGGCTGACATATGATAAATCATTTTGGATGATTATAATTAAATACAATTATCATGTCATGTTGTCCTAAAATAAAATTATTATTAATATTTGCATCATATGATTTAAACTTTAACATGAGAATAATATAAATTTTCTTTGGAGATTGCCTATGGCATAAATCATGGAGATCATATGGATAGTAGTAATTTTATTAGTTTGGAAATATTAATTAATTAGTTTTAACACACCATATATCCTAAACATAGGTACCATGGATTTATTAATTTGTTTCATCATTGCATAAAATTGAAACATCATTTCATAACTTGGAATAACCCTATGTGGAAACTACATTACATAACTTATAATGACACTATGGAAACATAATTTCATAACTTGGACTCATAATCTATTTAAAGATAATTGCATAACTTAGATTTATCATTAGATTTTTATAATAGAGAAACCATATAGATGGTATCACATTATGTTTTAATATAATTATGATTTAAATTATAATAAATATCAATGAAATTATTTCTAGGAGAAAAAATACTATCAAATTTCAATTTAAGCAATGAGAGAGAATCATCACAATTTTTCTTAATAACATCATTTTTCATTTCAAGAGTAGGGATTTAAACACCACATTCTAGTTTAGAAATAAAAATAATTTAGTGGCACACGAAACTAGCTAATCTAAGAAAACACGAGGAATATTTTGAATAAAAATGAGGTTTTTAATAAAAATAAAAATATAAATGAATCTTATAAAATATTTTGAACTAGATACACCCTTTTTCCTATAGGTCAAATTTAATAAAAATAGTAAAACCATAATTCTAAACAAAATGTAGTCTTTTGGATTTTTTTTATCAAACCACTAAAAATACTAAACACCTTCAATTATTTTGTAAATAAAGTCATTTTGAATTATGTATGTTATAAATAAGTATGATATGAAGCCAAAATCCTAAGAGAGGAAATCCTAATTGGAAAATAAGTTTGAAACCCTGTGGGGAAAAACTAGTTTTAGATTTACATGTTTAACAAAGGGAACTCAAAAGTTATTTATGAAACCCTAACTCAAATAACATAAAACCTTTATAAGATGGAATGAAAATGTAAGAGAACATAGGGTTTGTCATGCTTAATATTAGGAATAGGTTTATCAATATGATTTACCTTATTTTTTATTAATTCTTATCTTAATAAGATAAAACTTTGATATAGTTAGATTGTTTAATGTATTTCAATCAAATGCTTATCTAAACTGAAAATTAGAATATCAACGAATAGTTACACTTACTATTTATGGAAATTAGTAGTGGATTTAATAGATACTTAATGGATTACTTGTCTACATAAGTCTAAATCTATGTGTAGGTGACTGAAAAGACTATAAAATGGATACGAAGTCACTTGAATCATAAAAAATAATGTTTAAATATATATGGATAAGTTCATAAATATTAAGATGTTATCATCTTATGCATGCTTTATTTTTTTCAAAATTGTCTTATGATGATGTGACTCCTTGTCGATAAATTCATTTTTCCTTATTTAAAAATATATTAAACTAAGATATACGGTGTTCATTATGTGTAAACATATAGGAACCTATCTCCTTCTCTTCAATACCATGTCTCTACTTTTCAAAATAGGTTACCTTATACAAATGGGGAAAGAGTTGGGTTGAATTGAGCTCGACCACTGCCTAATTAATAGCTTAGTGATGCATATGTATATAATAGTCCAAAGTGGGAAGTTAAATTTCACATAATTATCCTCATTAGGTCACACATTTTTAAAATATATCATGTAATATTTATTTCATCACATGATAATAAGATGTTTGTCTTGGTTTAGATCTTTTAGACATAGCTATGGCCTACTCTTTGTGATCGATTTATTAATTTTGAAGTTTAGGAAAATCCCATTGAATATAAAAGTGAAAGACTAATCTTGCTTAGTTATTTATTGAGAATTATATATGATGTAATATATTTAAATCTATTATGTATTTATATGAAAATTTTTGGGTAATTTATCACACCATCAACATGATAAATATATGGGTCAATCCATAAATATAATTTGACTTATAATAATGATTGTTTCTTAGTGTATGGATAGGTCCTTCATGATTGGACACATCTATAATTATGTAGGTGTTTGAGTCTAATATAGTCATCTAAAATGAAGTAGTACCGATCAAATGAATGGTTTATAGTATAATTATTATTTTAAATACTTTAATCACATAATATGGAATATCAATAGGAGACTAATAGAAAATCAGGAAAGTTAGACCCATAAAAATCATGTGGATATAAGAAAATGAAGTGCAAAATCCATACATGTGTGCAAAATTCATGTAAGTTAAATATACATCAAGACTGACCTTGTAAATTGCATAATATTATATTTTATAATCTAAAATATGAAAGAGTGTGATTCACTCTAGCACACTAGTACACATGAAAAACTAAGATAATTTTTTGAGAAATAAGATAATATTGGAACATTGCTTAAATAATTTTGTAGTAAGTAAATGAAAGAAACAAAGTATTTTATTAAATCTAATAAGAATTAAATATAGATTTGGAAGTTGGTAGTCCAAGGACATATTCAAGAGGACATACAAGTGGAAATTAATTTGTAATAGTTAGAGGTGGGATAAAATATTTTCATAAAAAATATTATTAGTTAATGTAAATAATAAGAAAACCTTATCCATATGACAATGGTGGATAGTGAATGGAATTATATATTATAAATGTTGAAAGATGGGTATACACTAAACTGGGAGAAGAAAATGTGAAGACATTTTTGTTGATCTAATGAAAATTTTGACAAGGCAAGATGAATAATGTCATTCATATGGCATAGAGGTGGTGAAAGAGATAGAGATAGTGGATATGATTTTAGAAATAAAATTTAATGATACTTGTGCATTGCATAAATGGGATAAACCCATGTAATAATTGAAGAGAAGAATCTCACAAGTGATTGGTTGAATTGTTTCCATATGAAAAAATGGTATGAAAGGTTATTGTAATGCAATGTACACATGATGACAAATGATATCAAGAAAAAAAATTAGATATAAGTATATTTTCAATTTACAAAGGATTAAAATATAATAATAAAATAAGGTAATGGAGTGATTTATATTGTTATCATCCCAAGTATGTGTACAAAAGTATGAGATAAACATAGAGGTCTATCTAGAAGAAGAACATCACAAAATCAAAACAACTGATAAATAATATCAATAGAGGTTATAGTGATCAATCTGGATAAAGTTTAATGAGGATATAAATGAACCTTATTGAATACATTTTGAATACTGTATTTAAAAAGGAATATGTTTTGGTAGTAGAGACCTAGTGCAGTCATCTAACATTAAAATGAGGGAAGTAGAATAGGAAGAGATAAAAAAATACTAAGGTTTATAGTGAAGGTTAAAATAATCATTTTTAGGCCCCAAATTATGTTGATATATTTCAAGATCATGATAATAATTAATAAGTATCATATGATGTATACTATTGGAATAAAAACATATGTAATAATGGTGTTGAAGACACTTTGTGGAGGCATACAAATAGTGGTATAATAAAGATGATAAAAGGATAGAGAAAGGAAGAGATATATAATTGGATGAATGGATGGAATATTTAAAATTAATGAAAAAAGTGGAAATAATGGTGAAAATATATAGTAAAATTAATATTCTTTATGAATTAATAAGTGGATAAAAAAGTAGGAAGAAAAAATTTAAAACCTTATAATGTGCCTAATAAGGTTGAATAGGACACCATGTCCAAGTCAATTAGCCAAAATATTGATTCCAACATTAAACCTTGTTTTAAATGTAGGAACTCAAAATTATTATACCTAAACTATATGATCAAGGAGTATCCATGGTGAACAAGAAATTTTATAGCAACTAAAACTATTAGGGGTGTGTTTAATTGGAGTAGTGGTTGATTTCATCAAATTAGCATAGAAGAATGTGATCTAATGAAAGTAACATAACTCCAAAATTTCAATAGTATCAATTAAATTAATGTGGATCAATTTCAAAAAATAGTAGTGTTAATTTATTTCATTGAGTTAGTTCACTATTAGTAACATTAATGAAATGAATGTCGTCATTAAAGACCTAAAAGTGATAGTTATGGTGTATAAAATTAAATACATGTGGAATAAACAAGAAATATAATTTCATTCCATATTTTTATTTATCCAAATACATTATGTGATTAAAAATATGGCACCTCATTTTGAGTTTGATTGTAAAATATATAGCTTCTAGAAATTGTAGGTTTTCCACTATGACAAAATCAATGTCTTGGTTTTGTAAGGATTGATTAGTAGTGATGAAACCATCAGGATGATTTTTTAACCAATGATATACATTAAAATTACGTTTTATAATCATTAATATGGGGTTTTAAACTCCATATTTTTTTAAAAATCATCTCTCCGCATTACATAGTAGTTTTGAATGCAATGTTGAGCATTATTTTTGTTGTTATGTTTTGGCATTGAAATAATCATTGATGTTAAAGGTTGTTCATGAGGTCATTGAATAATGATTTTGTTTAATTTCATCCTTGAGAGGTATGAAATTAATTTAAAACCATATAATGAATGTGATAAAGGTTTAGAAGCATCAAAGAGCGTTTCAAGATCAGTTGAAAATGTTATCATGTATTTAAACCTAACAAGAGACTTGAGAAGGGTTATACATATGATGCCTAGTCTTGTGCATGAAAGAACATGGTGGCCTAGTAACATGGATGTATACAGTCATAATAGGATGTATTAGGTTATTTTATCATTCTTATGATGCATTATATCCATCATGAGATCCTCAAAGTGATCCTACAAGGGTAGGACCTATAGACATAACATGCAACTAGACTAATTCTAAACCCTGCCTAACCTAATGAGGCATCATGAGGTATTTTAAAAGCATATGAAGAATTTATGTAAGTGTTTAATCATGTTAATAAATTTAATGAAATTTATATTATTTTTTAATATCTTGGACATTGGCTAAAAGGTCAGTTTCAAGGCCTAATGTGACTTGCAGGTCAAAGGCCTAGAGAGCAAAGAGAGAGATGGTGGCCAAATGGGGTATACAAATCCATTTCCAAGGAAATAATGATAATTTGTGTATTTTTAGTGGTTTTATAGGTTACACCAGGTATGTTAACCAAAATTTAGGTCAAAATCTGAAGATTAAGGCAAGAAAATGTGCTTTAAGGTCTCTTGAGTGCATGAAATGAAGGGTTCTCAACTTGAGAAGAACTTTCAAGATTTAATTGGCATGTGTAACCTATTAATGTGAAAATAATAAATTAATTGTATATGGATAATTTTTATATATCAAATTTATGATCATTGGTTATTTCAATGAAGGGATAAGCTTTATGAATGATCGTTAAGACTAGAAGATGGTTTAAACCCTTAAAGAACCCTAATAGTGACCCAATATGAAATATATTGTTATAAAGTTATAAAAATATATTAGTATGGATATTTAATATATTTTATTATGTATTAAAATCTCTTATGTACCTATAGGTGTGATTGGTTTGTCATGGGAGTGAGTGGGCCCTACAAGAAAGTCCTTATTTCTTAGAGATTTACTGTAGCAGTTAGAGTTGACCAAGTCAAATTTGTTAGATGGATAAAAGTTTAATATTGAGATGTGCATTAAATTTAAATGGTTTTTTATAATTATATGATATCACTCATGTTTGATAAACTAGTTTGACCTATCACTAAAAATCCTAATGGTGCAAACAATGAGAAAACTAGGTAGAAGTGAGAAGGTGATTAGGGATGTGTTATCATGGATTAGAGATGAATAAAAGTGCACATATATGTTTTTAAAGATATATAATAAATTTAAATATTAGATATAATATTTCTATATTATTTTATATGATGAAAATGTTGCTCATATGTTGACCTGTATAGTTCAAATGAGATAGTGAGAGACAAGATTGTGAGATTGGTCTGCAAGACCAATATTTCCATTTGAACATATTATATGTCTATAATATAATATTATAATGAAATAATAGGATACTATACATAAATTTTAAATATATTAAAGTGGTTATATAGGTATTTTATGTCTTTGTTTCCATGATTGTGTTTTGAGGCTAGTTGGCAGTTCTAAGTGGGTTGCTTGCAAAAGAAGATTTGAGTCCTTTTTCCCTCTCTAATGAATTATAATGAACTTGGTGATGTTTTTGAGGTATTTTAGGTTTATATATGATTTTATACATTTTTTTTCAATATTTTGTTTTTTCTTCAATTATTCAAGATAGATTTTTAGGGTATGCACAAGCCTAATTGTGGACAGTGAATATGGCATGGTTCAAGTGGTGGTTCGAGATAAAAGGTGTAATGCACCTATGATGAGATTTTTATGGTTATATTTAAGTGTAATGTGATGTTTTACTAGAATGTGTTAAGTCTTAGAGTATTTCAAGGTTTTTAAAGGGTAACGTTTACTAATAAAGGACTAATTAAATTAGGTCTCCTTAAGGCCTAAAAGCGATTTTGGTACTATATACTATGACCAACCTATTGTAAAGTTTGAATAATGTTTTTGGAATTTATTAAGCCTTAATATTTGACAAATATAAATATGCAAGTGCGTTTGGATGACAAAGGAGTGTATGAGCAAGAACCTAGTATAAGAATAAGGCTTAATAGTCTAGTTAGAGAGTGAGAGAATTGAAGTGAATGAGATAGAACTTTGAAGAGATGAAAGATGTATTTTAAAACATAATGAGGGTATATATAGACCATAATTAATATCTAACATTGGTATTATAGATTATTATCAAGGTTATATGACCTAACCAAGTCAAGAAGAGGGATAATTGAGTGAAGAATGATAGAGATGAGTATGAGAAAGATAGGAGTGTGTGAAGAGTATAAGAATGAGTTAATCATACGTTGTATGGGAATAAAAGTGTTTTGAATTTTATCAAGGGTTTGAGGTGTTTGAGTTGGTGATTATTTATCTAGGGGCTTGGTGCCTCCTTGTAAGTAGGTGCTTGTTAAAGCCTAACTGAGTTGTTGCTTAGATAGTTGGGGTTAGTGTTCCAAGTGAAGATAGTGCTTCACTAAATCTTGATGTTTTTCTTATTGCATTATATTACATTTAAATCATCAATTTTTTTATTTCCCTTAAGTGTTCCCCACTCAAATAAGTGTTTTATGTGTCATTCCTTTGTTTCATGCTCATGGCTCTTAATGTCTTGCTAATTCACTATATTGTTTTGATAGTTCATGAATGGTACATTAAAGTTGAAAAAGTTTTGAATACTAATCTACCCTCCCTCTCAATAATTGTTCTTCCACAATTTTTTTTTTATCATAGTATGGTCCTTTTAGACAAGTCTAACAACTTGAAGGTGATCTTAAGAAGCACAAGATGTCTTGTGATTAACAGGAAGAAGATAACATGTATGATGAAGAAGTCTTCTATGATAGTGAAGAAGGACAAGCCGAAGTAGACCTTGAATCTAAGCTCATAATTTCCCCTAATGATCTAAAACATCAAGATAATACTATCAAGGATCTTAGGAGTTAGTTAGAAGAGATCAAGACAAGGTTTAAGTCAAAGGTATTTGAGTATGACTAGTTGAAGAAGAGCTATATTCCTTAAAGATTGAGTATGATCAACTTATAGAAAAAATAAATAAATTTGAGATAGATAGTGAAAATTAATAAAAAATCAAGAGTACCAACATGAAAAGATCAATCATGCAGCCTAATGTAATAAAGGATAAGTCATCATGGAATCATGGTAAGTACAAAAATTTTATTTTCTACATCTGTCATAATATAAGACACACTACAATATTATGATCCAAAAGAGTTAAAAGGTCAACAAGATTCAACATGACATACAAAGCTCTTAAAATGCATAATAGGAATCAAACATTGGTATATAAGTTAAATTAAGATAGGATGGATCAAATTGAGATCAATAAATAAGATGGACTATTTTCCAAGGAGGAACAAAAGACTAAAGATGATTCTATGCTAACTAAGACTTCCTTTCACATTCAAGATGAAGGCATGAAATGGTATATAGATATTGGTTGATCAAGCCACATGATAGGAGATAGAAAAAAAGTTCATATCTTTAAATAAGAATGATATAATAATAATGAGTTTTGGAGACAACACCACTGCTAATATATTTGGCAAAGGTGTCTTGAGATTGGACAATGTAAAAAACAAGACACAAAATGTGTTATATGAGGAAGGTTTGAAACATAACCTTCTTAGTGAAATTCGAATGTGAAATCAAGGACACACACTAACCTTTCATGATAGAGGGTGTAACATAAGGAGATCCAAATTAAGTAGGCTAATTGCCAATGCTAATAGGGTTGAGAAAAACCTATATGTATTGAGTGAGATCAAGAAGGAGAGATGCTTCATGAGAAAGATAAATGAAATTTGGATATGGCACAGAAGGGTAGGTTACCTAAACTTTGACAACTTGGTCAATATTATCATTAAGAAGTATGTGAAGAACATGCCTAAGATCACCAAACCTACAAACATATTGTGTAAGGCTTGCTAACATGGTAAATAGACTAGAAGAAGGTTCAAGTCCAAAGAGTAATCTAATACAATACCCTTGAATATAATACTCATTAATCTTTGTGGGCCTATAATAATTCAAATCATACAAGGAGATAACTACTTAATATTACTCATAGATGATTAAACAAGAATGACTTGGGTTGCATTCTTGAAAGAAAAAATAGAAGCTAGTTTAAGGCATTCATGGCTCTTATTGATATTGAGAATAATGGGAAGATAAAGTTCCTAATATCTAATAGAGGAGGAGAGTTTTGGTCTAATGAGTTTCATGACTTATGTGAGGTACAGGAAATAAGGATATAATTCCTAGTATCTAAGACACCTCAGTAGAATTGGGTAGTGGTAAGGATGAATAGGATAGTTCAAGAGATGGCTATAACTATGCTAAATGAGAGTATATTATCTATTTGATATTGGAGAGAGTCAGTAAGCATTATTGTCTACATTTTGAATAGATGATAGATAAATATTAAGGGAAACAAGACTTGTTATGAACTATGAAAGGGTAGACATACCAATGTGGAACTTATTAGAGTGTTTGGGAGCAAATGTTTCATCAAAAGAGATGATGAAGACTTGGGTAAGTTTGATTCTATATCTGATGAAGGCATATTATTAGGATACTCATCAATGAGCTCAAACTATAGATGTTATGACAAGAGAATACAAAATATAGTGGAAATAATAAATGTGAAGTTTGATGATAAAAAAAACATTACTCATAGTCAAAGAAAACTTTAGATAATCAGGACTTCAAGAATGTAGAGGAGACTATAGAGGTTGATGAGGAAGAATAAGAATTTGAAGAGAGATAACACTCAAAATGACCCTCAAGATATATTCAAAGAGATAACCCTAAATTTTAAATCATTGGCAACAAGAATGCATGCTTGCAAATAAGGAGAAGAGTGAAAAGTAGTCTAAATCAATAAAATGTTTCTATATTATCCAAAATATATCCTAAGAGTCTTACAGAGTCAAGGAAAGACAAATTTTGGATAGGTGTTATGAATGAAGAGTTAAACCAAATAGATAAGAAAGAGAATTATGAATTAGTTGCTAGGCCTAAAGATAAGAATGCCATTAGCACAAAATGGGAGTTTAGAAACAAGTTGAATGTATATGAAGAAGTTACTAGGAACAAGGCTATATTGGTATGCAAGGGATATGCACAAGTTTAAGGGGTAGACATTGAGGATACCTTTTCACCAATATTAAGATTAGATGCCATAAAAAAAATACTATCCTATGCAAAATTAAAAGGATTAAAGGTATACCAGATGGATGTCAAATCTACTTTTATTAATGGCAATTTGGAAGAATTAGTGTACATTGATAAACCTAAATTTTTCTCACTATCAGATGACAAAGACTATGTTTTTAGATTGAAAAAGTCTCTTTGTGTTCTAAATCAAGATCCTAAAACTTGGTATGCTAGGTTAGATAAGTATATGTTGGATCAAATATTTAAAAGAGGAGTTGTATATAGTAATATATACATCAAGATAGAAGATGACCATCAGTCGATAGTAGTTATCTATGTGGATACCATCATATTTTGTGGAAAAAATGAGAAGGTTACAAAGGCCTTTACAAAAATGATTAATAAAGAGTTTGAGATGTCCATGCTAGGAGAACTATCATTCTTTCTTGGGTTGTAAATCACCTAATATAAAAAAAGGTATATTCATCTCACAAGCAAAGTACATAAGAGAGATTATGAATAAGTTTGATATGGAGGACTACAAGAAAATTAGTACATCCATGGTTATAAGATGTAAATTGAGCAAAGAAGATGAGTCTTAAAAGTTTAATCAAATTTCATATAGGTCAATTATTGGAAGTTTGTTAACACCACTACCTTTAAACCTGACATCATGCAAGCAATAGCTATTGTGGAAAGGTTTCAAGTAGATCCAAAGGATAATAATTTGAAATAAGTCAAAAGGATACTCATGTATCTCAAGGAGACTATGGAGTATGGATTGTGGTATCCAAGAAGTAAGGAGTTCCATTTGACAGCCTACATATATGTAAATTAGGTAAGAAGTATAGATGATAGGAAGAGTGCCAATGGAGGAGCCTTCCTCCTAGGTGGGTGCCTAGTTTCATTGATAATTAGAAAACACCATTAGTAGCATTGTCCACTTGTGAAGCTGGGTACATTGTAGTAGTTTCATTTTTCACTCAGGTCCTATGGATGAGTCAGACCCTAAAAGATTATAATGTGGAATATGATGGTCTTAACCCTATTTATTGTGACAATAGAAGTGTTAAAAGTGTCTCAAAGAACCATGTCATGAAATAAATAACCAAGAACATTCCCATAAAGTATCATTTTATAATAAATTAGGTAAGTGACCAAAGTGTCAAACTTTAATATGTTTCTACATAGGATCAAATTGTATAAATCTTGACCAAACCACTTAAGGTAAATTTTGAACACATAACACATGAATTGGGTGTAATTATTACCCATATAAATCATTGAAGAATCAAAGGACTTTTGTTGAGATAATCATTCTCATTATCTCCAAGAATAGGTGATTTTTTCCAAGAAGGTATGCATGGAGATAAGGGGATTATGTTTGTTTTATGTCTTATAAACTCATAGTTCTGTGTGTTGAGTATTTTGGTTGTAAGGAGTGTGATCAAAGAAATTGTAGACATCACTTTGTCATTTATGTAAAAGTGGGAGAAATAATATAATGTGCAGATATGGATGATAAATTTTCATTATGGTTTTCCATAAATAACAAAGGGGGTATTATTGAGCATTATTTTTATTGTTACATTTTGGCATTGAAATTGTCATTGATGTCAAAGGTTGTTCATGAGGTCATTGAATAATGTTTTTATTTGATTTAATATTTGAGAGGTATGAAATTGGTTTAAAAACATATAAGGCATGTGAAAAAGGTGTATAAGCATCAAATAATGTTTCAAGATCAATTGTCAAAGTTGTCAATTATTTGAACCAATCAAGAGACTTGAGAAGTCTTGTGCATAGGATGCCTAGTAATATGGATGACAAGAGGCCTAATATGTTGTATTATTTTCCTATATAATTCATATGATGAACTGGATCACTCATGATAGTCTTAGAGTAAGCCTACAAGGGTAGGACCTATAGACCTAACTTGCAACTAATCTAGTTCTAAACCCTGCCTAAACTAATGAGCTATCATGAGGTATTTTCAAGGCATATGAAAAATTTATGGTAGTATTTGAGCATGGTAAGAGTTTTTATGACATCTATATTATGTTTTGATATCTTGGATAGTGGTTAAAAGGTCAGTTTCAATGCCTAAAGTGATTTATAGGTCAAAGGCCTAGAGAGCAAAGAGGGAGATGGTGGCCAAATGAAAATTAGAATTAGTTTACATGGAAATAATGATCATGTGATTATTTTTAGTGGTGTTATATGATTTCACACGTATTTTGACCAAATTTTAGGAAAAAATTTGAAGGTTAAGGTAAGAAAATGTGCTTTAATGTCTCTCAAGTGCACAAAATGAAGGGATCTCAACTCAAGAAGAACTTTTAAGCGTTAATTGGCATGTGTAACCTATTGATGTTTATCATTACCTCATAGTTGATCTTAAATGTTGATGAAAACTTCTCATTTTAAGATTCAAAGAATCCAGGGCATGAGTTGCAAGTTGTGATAATTTTGTGATGTATGTGGTGGAATAGGAGCAGAGTATGGGAACTATCCACAATATTTATTTAAATTGGTGGTTGGGATCCACAAAGGTTTAGATATTTAAGATAATTTAAGGCTAAAATTTAATCTAAATGGATATTAACAATGATCCTTAAACTAGGTGATTTTTTATAAAGAAAATAGAAAAAATAAGGGTAAGGCAGAAAAGAGAATGTGATTGCATATTTCCTTCTCAAATATTATGAAAATGTTCTAATTACTTTGAGCATACATGAACCAATTTGTGGTGTAAAATAGTATAAACTCATATTACATCACAAACTACGTAAGCTTCAAATAAGATATATAAAACACAAGTAAGAACCAAATTTACTTTAATAATATACTACTGTAACCTGAATAGCTTATGCACATCTAAATGTAGAGAAAATAAAATGAATTATACTTAAGATATTTTTAGTTAATATAGAATTATCACAAATTAATAGCCCTATGATAGAAAATTTAGCTCAAAATGTAGATAACCATTCAAATTTATTAAAATAACATGCAATTGAGAGACAACATTGGCTTTCAACAAACTATTAAGACCATCTTTTTCAAATTCCATAGTTGTATTAAATGATCTTTTGTATAAAAATTAATCAAAGTCTCTCCCTTACAAAATGGTAATCTCCACCTATTTATAGGAATCATAGGTGGTTTACCAGTTAACCCTCTCAAAATACCCATATGCAAGCTAAGGATAGCTATCCTTAATACAAATATTTAATTTAAAAGGCTTTCATGCCAAGTTTGAGAAAGGATAAATGTATGCTAATAAACTAGCATATATATTTGAAAATAATATTCTTTTATGCTACATTAGTGGGACCCTTGAGTCACTATCTAATGATGTTCTTTACCTTAGTGTATTGTTCATTGATGAGCTCAAAATCTATAGTAGGCTTCATCAAATAATCCTCTTCTTGACGTGCCAATGTGTCAAATTCCCTATCACCCTTGGCCTTGAGTTCCTAGATGCATTGGGCCTCTATAATATACTTTTTGGATGTGATGATGATACTAAGGACATTATAATTGTCCTTAGTATGTTGGCCTTGGTTATCTTTAATGCTCTAAATGTGGATATTAACCCTTTTCTGGAACTCTTCATCCTCCATTAGGCATATGTAATTGGTCTTGGATGGTCTTACCAATAGGTCATTCAAGAACTCCTCCATCTTTGCCATCAAGCCTTTATCCTCCTTTATGAAGCTACTGACATTGTCACACTAGTTGCTCAGGTTTGGTATGTTATCTTCAATGACTCCTAAGAGGACATAAAAATGCTTCAACTTGATGATTTTGATGCCTTGGACCTATTTGGTGTGATGGACATTAATCAATTTAGTTGCCTGATCTCTGGAGTTCTACCACTGAGTGATTTATGTATATGCTTTCTCAATTTTATGGTTCAAGGTATTTCATCTAAGCTTCAAGACCATTAACACTTCAAATATGTCAATGAAGGACTTAATTAGTAGCTTCATTACTTCCTTAGGGATATAAAATTTAACCTGTGCTTCCACGTCTTTCTTCTCCTTTTCTAGATTAGTGATCTTTTGCTACATCCCTTAGATTATATCTAAGGTCATTGTTGATTGGGCCACAACCAAACTTGACACATCCTCTTGATGGATGGGATACTCCCTTACTGCTTACCCTTGTATAGGAGTTAGGCATACAAAAGATTTCACCTTTTGAAATATGAACTCCTTGGTGCCAATGGTGGCTTTCTTGGTTGTCACCCTTTCAAACCCTACTATATCTGGATTATACATGATAATGGCCACTAGTTCAGAGAGTTTGGGTATATTTTGGGTTTTAATCCTAGTTTCACTTGATGTTCTTAGATCTTTAATATTCTTGCCACTTTATTTTAAATCCTCAATAATTCTCCTCTCTTCTTGCTCCTTCATGAACTCTTTGATCCAAGGTTTGATATTATCATGGGTGTCCACACTTGTAGTGTTGGTGATTTCCAATTAATGAGAGTGGGATGGAACCTTTTAGAATTTTCCATATATGAAACATTTTGGGATAATAGGTCCATGTATTGAGAATTCATCACTGAATAGGTTCACTTCATTGGTTGGATGGGTCCATGTTACCTTTGGTATTTTGGAGGACCTAGGAACAAGGGACATCTCAGCTTCTCTCTTCTTTTGAGTGATAGGTACTAATTATAATGCCACTTATTTTCCCTTCTCTTCCTCACCTATTTGAGGTCCTTTAATTTGTGCCACCTTATTTGTCACTTCCTCACCCTCTTGGTCAGATCCATAGGTTTCTACAAGTTCCTTGAAGAACTCATCCACCATTTCATATGGTTCTAAGGCAACCATATCAATGTGCTCTACAAGGGTATATGGTCTTGGAGGTTGGGTTGATGATGAATGGCCTTCACCTAGCCTTTCTTCTAGTTGTATTTCAATTTCTCCTTTAATTTGGAGTGTTGTCCATGGTGGTTGACTTGGAGGTGTAATTTAAGTGGAGGGAAACAAATGATACTACAATGGGTTCATTTTCCATCTCTCCCTAGCTATTTTATCCTCCCTTTGTACTCTATGTTAAAGCTTGAAACCATGTTGTCTAAATCTAGAAAGGACCTCTTCAATGTTTTTAGCTTTAGTATAGAAATGGTCATAATGACCAACCATGTGCTCACAAGCCACCTTGATTAGCTGCCTTGAATGTAATGAGGGACAAATTTTTTGTTTGGGTCTCATTGTTTTGGTTCATCCTTCTGAAAGTAGAAGGCATCCCTTTATCTAGACACAATTTCTAATTACTTCTAGTCCTTAATTAAGGTTCTCCTAATCAAAAATGGGAAGGGATGTAGAATGCCCTTCCTCTTCTCTCTATAGGTGTTATCACCTTCATGGGAAATTTGGTACACAATTTATTATTCAACCAACTTAGGGGAACATAAATAGGCAACCTAAATGGTTGGATCATGGTAACCTCAATCCTAAGGATAGTGTAGTCTAGATAAAACCAAATGTCTCTCATGAGATCAACATATATTTTGACAAGAGGTGTATCTTAGGCATGGGATATCTTGTGATGCTTTAAAGAAATATGGGATATATGAAATAATAGATGAATTTGCATATGATCCCTATAATTGAAGATATAAAGCTTAGATTAATGATGGGAGATGGTGATTCTATTATGGGAGGACAAATTCCTAACACCAAGAATATGATTAGATGCCATCAATGAGTCTAGTAGATAGGACATCATGGTGAAGTGATAAATTGTCTTCTTCTTAATGCCATAAAACTACCTTCTTAAGTGGATTCTAATTAGCTCCATAATAGATGGAGTCAACTTTTCTTCTATCATGAAGTATACATAATAAACCCACCTAGGGTCAATGTAGATGGTGGTGTTTACTCTAGAGGCTCTATTTAGTAAGGTCATAATGATCTTGATACCCTCCCTAAATTATATGATGGGGATCCTACCATCATAATTTCTAGCCTCGTGAGTCCCTTGGAATAACCATGATCTCAAGATGACATCTAGGATATGTTGTGTAGTCCACTCTTTTATGGATGTGAGGTTAATATGGGCTTTAGGGAGTTTATAGTAGCCTTTAAAGGCCACTGGGGTAACATAAGCAATCCTCCTTGACTCTCCTTTGATAATCTAATTATTATCAATTCTAAAATATATAAACAAGGGTGTAAGGATGTTAATACAGGGTAGAACCTCTGGTTTGGTAGCAACTTGATGAAGGCCTATCATTTGGACTACAATCAAGTCATCAAATTTCCTTTTGGTTGCTACCACCCTTTGTTCACTCAATGATAAAGGCTAAAACTCCTCAATGGCAAAGAAAATCTCAAACCAATTCTTCATTCCATTAGCTAATGCCCCTATGTCTAATTTGTTGTCCCCAAATCATCTCCCTTCATGGTCTATGGATAGATACAAGTTTGTCTCTTCCTGCCACTATTTCCTTTCCACTTCTATGATATTAATTAACTTGAAATTTTCCTAGCCTTGATACTCAGGATAATAATTTGATCTTGTTTAATGTAGTTAGGTCTTCAACTAACTAAGTTTTGGGGCTTTATGCTATTTTGGTAGGGTTTCTAAGGATTTAATGGTGAAGGTAATGGGTTTCATAAATATATTCATGGATCATATATTATAGACAACACCACACATATAAATCTTGTTTTTTCAAATTAGCCATATCTTGGATTGCCTTTTAGTGCTTACATGGTACTTACGTGGACTTCTCTGAGCATGTTTTCATGGCATCTTGTAGGAATTTTTTAAAGACTAGCCATTTTTTTAAAATAGAGCCTTTTTATTTTTCTCTATTGGATCAATATCCAATGATGAACATGATCTCTTGATTAAGATATGGATGTCTATTTTGATTGGGCATTCAAGTCCTAGATGATCAGGTTATGCTAAGGGATATACTCTAGTTTTCTTAAGAAATGATGGGATGTAGTTTATCTAGGTGTCAAGCCATTAGGTTCTAAGGTTTTGAGTTGAAAAGTCCACCTCTACTTCATACCATTAGATTAAGATAAATTATTGAGCAAGATCCATTTATCATGATCTACGAGGTTAGAGTTGATTGGTTAATAGGTTGGTTATGTTTAAATTTTATGTTCTCAATAACACTAAAGACATCCTCATTAACATTAAAGAAATCCTTGTGAACATTAAATGATGAGATTGTGACTATTAATTTTAAGATCATGAGGTTCCTTTAGCTAAATGATAGCATGCCATGCATCACATTCTTGATGTTCAAGACTTTGGGGTTGACTCAAGTCATCAGATCAGGGTCATTAATGAAGCATGAACCATCAATTGTGATCTATGAGGTCATTTTTGATTGGTCCAACCTTTAGCAAACATTTTGATCTCTCATAATGGGATCAGAATCCTAGGATGAACATGAGCTATTAGATCCTATAAGATGCGTGAACATTAAGTTAGATCATAATATAGATAGGCCTAGGCTGAAGGATTAATTCTTATAGTAATAGTATTAAGAAAATACTATGACCTAAGTTTTAATGTGATAAGCCTAAGTTTTAACATTTAAAAGGTCCCCTTTTGGAATAAATATAAAATTTTGAATGAGGATCATTTTTAAGGCCTTGCTAATGTCAAGGACATCCTCATGAACGTTAAATAATGGAAGCAAGTTCATCAAAATAAATATCATAAAAACTTTTGTAATGAGCGATGTTTATCATGTAGTTTGTCTTAGGAGGATCTCGTGCCATTGGATTAGGATCCTGAGTGAATGCTAACCATTGATTCATGCTAAACAAACATGAAGTCACTTTAGGATTGAACTTAGGATGAAATATTGATAAGGCTTTTAAATATTTTATGATAAAAAAGGGCTTCGGGGACACAACATTTAACAAGGTTAGGCAGGCTTTGAAAGGGGAAGGAACATAAACGGGGACTTAAATATAATTTTATGTCAAGGTTTGTGCATGTTTAAAAACATATTCTATAGTTAATGTAAAATTAAACTTAGGGTCTTTTTAAAAGGACCAATTCCTGCTAAATTTTCTCCTACACAAATTTAAATTCAAACCCCTAAGGTTTGTTACTATGGAACCCTACCTTCCTCCATGAAACCTACACTTCAGCATTCAAGATTTATCATCATTAGGGTTATTTAATAAATCATAATTAACTAGGCAAGGACCCATTCCCTTTCTAGGTAGATGATACCCTACTTTAAGTAATAACAATGCCATGTAAACCATGCTAGGATATGAATGTTTTGAAATATTAACAAGGGCCCCATTTTACAAAGCAGTAAAAAAAGGGGAATGTTGGTACCAACAATAATGAAAACTTACAAGGGAAACGTAGTAATATTTTAGAACCCAAAAAAATTAGCTTAAATCAACACATAAGTCCTTTATCTCCTCTGATCCATACATCATTACTTAATCCTAGGTTAGAATAAGTTTCAAAATTGTAGAATTCAAATCTTTGAGTCATGGCCTAAACATGTTGTGTGTGTGATTTGATTCCACATACTATTTTTCACATGATTTTAGGGAAACAACATCTAGGTTCATATCTTTTTGACCAACACATTTAACTTTGAGCATATTTAGATATTCTCTTAGAAACAATTACTCTTAATTTAGGGTAGGCTTGGGCATTGCTCTCCTGCTAGCTAGGAATATATTGCCCTGATAGAGATACCTTTGGCTCCACTCATGGCCTTGCTCCACTACCATCTAGGCATCCATAGCCCTAGTGGAGTTTTCCTAAATCACCTTTGGATTTTGCATCTTTTGATTTAGCATTAAGTCTCTTTTTTTATTTAATAAAGGTTGGGAGCTAAGATAATTGGGTTTAAGGATTTGGTCAAATGTCTTGGCCTTAGGATAATTTACTTTAGTTGAAACCATCATCTTGGATAAGGATGTGTTTTAAGTGCAAGCATGCATATGATTTAACTTTTGAAATCTGTTTCCACATACGTGATCCTTATTACAAAAAAAATTTTGGTCTTAGGTAATGTTTTTAATTATTTTGGGGTAACTAATTTATATGTGAGTTTTTAAAAGTATATATATTGTAACATAATACCATATTACAACCTTAAGTCCTCTTGTGTAGGATTCATGCCTTTGCTTGAAATATTTGAATCTTGAGTAATTCTGAGCAAGGACAATCTTCGAGACTTTATTAAAACAAATGATCACAACCAAGAAAAAATTAAAAAATGCAAAACAAAGAGATAACAAAAAATAGACAAACTTAAGTAAATAAAAACAAGCCAAGTAAGAAAACATAGCAAGAAAGGAAACTAACTAGCCTACCTACTCTAACTCTAAGCAATCTTACATATGTTTTTCCATGAAGATCCCTGGTGGGGCTATAAAAAAGTAGTTCTTGAGATAATTCACATTAGTGGGAAATTTAAACTCTACTCCTTGAAGATATTTCAATTTTAAAATGTTTTGGCCTAAGATTTCTATAATTTGGTATGGGCCAATCCACAAGGGGGTGAACTTCCCATGTTTGCCTTTAGGCTCTGATGCCTTGTCCCAAAGGAGGACTAGGTCTCCTTATCTAAATACCTTCACCTTGGACCTTTTTTAAAATGATATTTTCATGGTTTCTTGATGCTTAATAAATTCTACAAATGCCTTTTATCTAGCATCTTTCATCTGAATGATGTCCAATAGCCTAGATTTATCAAGCTCTTAGTTTTCCTCCATGTATTATTGCATGAATGTCAACATAGGAATTTTGAGGGTAATGGGGAAGATATGTTCTTGACCATATACTAACACAAATGGTGAATCCTTAAATTCCTATTTGATCCTTACTTTTCTATCCCATAATGCATACTTAAGGATCTTATGCCATATTTTAGGCTTATCTACATCAAACATTTTTATGGCCTTCATGAGGTTATTGTTGGTAGATTCAAAAACTCCATTTCCTTTAGGATTATGGTTAGAGAAAAACATCAAAGAGATGTCATTATAATAATCCCATTCATTCATTTAAATGGATATGAATGTATATCCATTGTCATAGACTAAGGAAACTGGGGTTCTAAATCTAGTGCTAATATTTTCTTCCAAGAGTTTGACACTTCCTCTATCCTAAATTGTTTGGTGGTTATACCTTTAGTATACCTTGTGAAATAATTAGTAGTAGTTAGGACATAATTTTTACCTTTAAAATAATTAGTTTTGATCACCCCCACAAACTCTAATCCCCACTATGTGAAAGGTTTGTCCACTCTCATAGGTTGCAAAGGCATGGCTGCCTTTGGTTCTTTCATGCTAAATATTTGGAAAGAATGGCATTATCTCACATGTTTGTGGGAATATTTGAATATGGTGGGCCAATATTACCTAGGTCTAATAATATTTTGAGCTATGGTTCTCCCTAAACGATGTCTACTACCTAGTTTTTCATGAAAAGTAGACATGATTTGAGAAGCCTCTTCTTTAGACATATATCTTAAGTAAATTCCTTCAATTTTATTTATATATAGGACTCCATTATTGATGAGGTAATAAGTTAATTTGAGTCTCAATGATTTTTTCTACTCCCTAGTGAGACCTAGAGGGCAATTACCATTGATAAGTAAGTGGATGAGGGAGGTGTACCACTCATTAGGTTGGAAGTTTGGATGCTCAACTTGCATGATATGGAGTTTAGGATTGGTATTAGATATAATCTAGACTAATCCCTAACATTTCACCAATTTGGAAATCTTCATTTCAATAGCATACTCTTTTAGGACTGACATCTACTTGTCCCTTCATTCCCCAAGCTCATTCTAGCTTAACATAAGCTTTGTGGATGGGTCAGGTAAGATGGTGAGTACCTTGTTTCTAAGGATGTAGTGTTTGAAATTTTTGCCTAATTTTACCAATGCATGGGCTTACTTATAAATCATGGAATATTCTACCTCTACATTTTTTGAAGTTGGTGATCATGAAAGCTATAAGATGGTTACTCCCATCAATCTTTTGAGTTAAAACAATAGCCATGGTGTGGTCAGAAGCAAATGAATATAATTAAAAGTGCTTTGAAAAGTTAGGACTTATCAAGACTGGGGATTGACGAATTACCTTTTTATGTTATCAAACTCTATTTTTATTCTTCATTCCAAGAAATTTTAGCATCTTTCTTAAGCATATCATTTAGAGTTTTGACAATTTCAGCAAAGCCTGAGATGAACTTCCTCATGAAGTTAATTTTACCAAAAAATGATTTCAGCTCTTTTTAGCTATTCATTAGCTCAATTTTCGAGATGGATTCCACTCTATCAAGATATATGAAAATCCAATATTTAGTAATGACATGCCCTAGTAGTTTTCCCTAGTGACATAGAAGATATTTTTCTTGACATTGAGGGATATTCCATACCTTCTGCATCTTTCAAACATTTTTTGTAGGTACATAAAGTTTTCCTCACTATTCTTAGAGAAAACTATAAGATCATCCATATAAATGATGATGAACTTGCCCAATATAACATTGAAATCATGGTCCATGGCCCTCTAAAAGGTGGCTCTTATGTTAATTAATCCAAATGGCATTCTCTTATATGCATATGTTCCCTATTTAGTAGTGAAAGTTATTTGCATCTTATATTCTATAGTAACAAGCACTTGGTTATTTACAAAAAATACTTCCAAAAATGACATCATGGTATATCCTAAAAATACTTGGATGAATTGGTCAAGAGAAGGCAATGGGTAATTTTCCTTTTCAGATGCTCTATTTAGATTTCTAAATTTTATGCATAATCTTATTTCTCCATTATTTTTTTGACTAGGACCAAGTTTTCAACCCAAGTGGAATGCCTAATAGGAAACACAATCCTTGCATCTAATAGTTTCTTGAATTCCCTAAATATCATAGGCTCTAGGATGGGATTGATAGGTCTTTTCTTTTGTCTAAAGGGTTTAAAATTTTATTTGAGGGGGATAGTATGAGAAATAACCCTTGGGTCAAATATTTTTAGATCTTCATAGGACCAAGCATGACATCCTTATAGTTTATAACAAGCTCTCTATATTTTTTATTTTCCATTTCAGTGCAAGCCTTTCCTATGTTCACTTGTTGGGGTTGATCATGTGAACCAAGATCTACTGCCTGATAGTCCTTACCATTTACTTTAGGCACCATAGGTGTCCCAACAATTTTATCATGATCAAGTAGCATTTCCAATGAAATCATCCCTTTAGGTATATTATTATCACTCAGTTGGATGATTTTACCATTAGGCTCCCTTTCAGGATAAATTTCATCATCTTCATTAATGATGTGATTTTCAAAGGCTCCAAAATTAGTTAAGAAATCCATAATTTTTTTATCATCATTGAAAACTTGAAAGTTATATATGTTGTCAAGGACTGAGGGACATGGTAATAGATCAATACTAATGTTAGGAGAGCCATGATTAGGCATGAGATTAGCCACAATAGAGGCAAGCTCATCAATAGATTTGTTTTCTTCCCTGGGAATAAATGAAATGTTGAGAGCATCAAAAGATTCCACCAAATCCCAAACTCTAAACTTGTATCTTTTGAGGTAAGATATCTTGCATTGGTATTTACTTCTTACTTGGTTGACCACCAACTTAGAATCTCCATGGACAATGAGTTCTTTAACTTTATGTTTAATAGCAATTTGTAATAATAGGATAAGAGCTTCATACTCACCTAAATTGTTCATGCATGAGAATTGTAACCTATAGGAAACATGATATTACTTTTTTTTAGGATCTATCAATACAATACCAGCTCTTGATCTTGATTTAAACATAGCACCATCCACATATAATTTCCATAAACTAGGAATTGGAGGTGGATTTTTGGAACAATATTCCTTTGTAAATTCTAAAGTAAAAATACTAGGTCAGAATCAAAGAAGTTTACCTTTTAATTGATAGAATTATATTTTGTTATCATGTGTCTCATCCTAGGCTCATTGTCTACCCTTATCTGATTTAGGACACCCTTCCATGGTAACCATAAGTGGGAGTATTTAGTGGACATGTAACCATTCAAGGCCTTAGTCCATTCTCTACTTAAGAGTAACCCATAAGCATTGGGAATATCTACCACTTAAATATCAATATATTATTGAACCCTTAGTTCACTAGCTAGTTTCATATGCACATTTAATAGTCCCCTAATGGATTTATCCAATTGAGTAACCACTTTATCAGACTTGATTGGAGTTAAGCCATGTTATTCACATATTTTAGTAGGCGTAATGTTGGTTGAGGCTCTAGAATCTAAAAGACAATTATGAACATTCTTCCTAAATATCCTAACTATAAGTAAGAAAGGTCGGGACTTTACTTTGGTTAATTGCATAGTTACATTTGCACTATCACTCTTAGAGGGTTTCCCATGTTTTTTAGACAAGGATTCCAAGAGTAAATCTCTTTGTTCTGTAATCTGAGCTAGCTCATGTAGAGTAATATTTGCTTTGATCTTTTTCATATCTTCCACAATGTTGTAACTAGTTTTGCATGAAGGTGTAGTAGTAAATTTAGAAGAACTACCCTTAGGTGATTCAAGATCATTCCTTCATATAGTGTTCAGAGGGGTACCATAATTGTTAGAGGGAGTGGAAGTAATCAATGGCTACTTTTGTTCCCTATTTCTTAGAGGGTACATCTTCAAGAATTGTTAAAATGCTTGAATATCTTTAGGAATATTCATAGGCTCATTATCTTTTTGAAAAGGTAATTGGAAAGTCTCTACCATGTGTACTTTGTTAGATGGCTAGGGTCTAGAAGGACTTGTAGTAGTATATTTGTTTGGGAATACCTCAAAGGTGTCAAGGTCTTCTTAGAAAGCTTCAGAGGCCTGCAAAACTCAATGTAATTAATCTCACCATGTTTATAGGTATCATGCACCCTACAATAGTTTAGTAAGGCAATATCAGTGAGATTGATGTCCATAGTCTTTTTTATAGAGGAAGGATCATTATCTTTATTATTGTATAAATTTTCATTTTGAGATTTATTTCTAAGCTTGTTGAACTTTTGGAAAGTGAAGTTCCTCCCAGAGTTGTCATGAGCATTGACAACTTGATTTTGTAATTTCAATAAATTTATGCTGAGCTTATGGACCATCTTTAGTATAGATTCATTCTCATTCTTTGGGGTCTCATAATTTTGGACTTGGTTCTTGTTAGTATCATTGACTAGTACTAAATAATTTGGTCATTGGTGTGAAATCCATTAGGAACTTGATAACTCAATAAACCTAGATTTTGATTAGGGGTAGCATGGCTAGTAGGTAATACATTCAAATCAAGGAGTTGGTTTAATGCTGGAGCATTTTGGTTATTATTTTGGAAAAGGTTTAATGTAGGCATCTAAGGATTAACATTTGGGATAGAATAAGCCTTTTGTCCTTGAGGCTACATTTGGTCACTAATAACTGCTACTTTAGAATAAGCTTGAGCTAATGTGTTGATAGCTAGGGTATCCCTTTTAAGAAACATAGAAGTCATAAGGTCAATAACATATTTTTAAACTTATAAAGCTAAAACCTCATTAGGTTTGTAAGTATCCATGGTCCAACTAAACATATTTTGGTACCTAGTGCTAAAGGATGTAATAGGTTCATTTGCATCTCTCTTAATGGTAGTAAATTGGTGATAAATGACATAGGGGCTTATGATTTTTCCAAATTGATCAATAAAGATAGTGTCAAAATTATTCCATGAGGTAATACAATTGTCAATAAAATTAAGGAACCATTCATATGCAGTATCTTTGAATGTAAAAGGAAATAACCTACAAGCTACATCTTCATGGATGACATTTAATAACCTTAAGGCAACCTTGAAAGACTTAACATGTTATTCTATAGTTGAAACACTAGTTGGACTAAATATTGGTATATACTTTTCAGGATTAGGAGGAAAGTCATGAATTACACCTGATACATTTATGGGGAAACTTCCAAGTAATGCCATATCTGAGTGAAAATTCTATGCAGGAACCCCTTGTAAGGGTGAATATGGTAGAGACTTAGAATGTCTACTCCTTCCTCTATCCTTCCTAGTTCTCTTGTGAGTTTCTAGCTTGACCAAAGGCTCTCTTGTCTCTAAATGTGATCTAGTCCTAATCCTTGGCAATTCTATCTTGAAGATTAAGGATCCTATTTAAAATATGGTGTAACAATTTAGAATTCACAAAGAATTGCAATCAACCTACACAATAAGCCTATTTTTTTGAATATTTTCTCATAAAGGGACAAAGGACACTGATCTTTGACTAAGTAAGCTCAAAGATGTGCTAAATTATGAAAAAATGGCATTCTTTACAACTTGCAACTCAAATGAACCCAAGATTCACCAAGAATGGTCAATCTTCAGCCAAAATAAACCATTCTAATTTCAAATACCATGAATTCTTAAATTCATAAGCCATCTTGACTATAATTTAACCATTTCCTTATAGAGGACTAAGATATTTTCTTGAAAAAGTGTAAAGATATGTGAGAAACTAGCTAGATCAAATATCTTTGCACTTAAAGTGAAGAATCACTCATAAGGGTTAAGAATCCTTTATATTTAACACAAGAGTCATTTCAATTGATCAAATGAGCCCTCCTTATGTGCTATTGGGAGCTTCCCTATTAATGTTTCTAACTACCTCACATGTTCTCTTTAGTTTTGATGAGCACTTCTCATTTTAAGATTCATACAATTCAGGGCATGAGTTATAGTTTATGACAATTCTATGATGTTTATGGTGGAATAGAAGTAGAGTATGGGAACTATCCACAATATTTATTTAAATTGGTGGTTAAGAGCCACTAGGGTCTGAATATTTATGATAATCTAAGCCTACAAGTTAACTTAAATGGATATTAACAATGATCTTTACACTAGGTGGGTTTTGATAAATAAAATAGACAAAGGAAGCGTAAGGCAGAAAAGAGAAGGTGATTGCAGATTTCCATCTTGAATATTATGACAAAGTTCTAATTACTTTGAGCATAAATGAACCAATTTGTGGTGTAAAATAGTATAAATTCATATTGTATCATAAACTAGACAAGCTTCAAAGAAGATATATAAACCACAAGTATGAACCAAAAGTTTGATATTGTAGCTTGAATAGTATATGCACATCCAAATGTAGAGCAAATAAAATGAAGTATAATTAAGATTTTTTAGTTAATCTAGAATTAGCAAAACTTGACAACCATATGACATAAAATGTAGCTCAAAATGTAGAGAACCATTCAAATTTAAGATAATAACATGTAATTGAGAGATAATATTGGATTTTAATGAACTATTCTAACCATCTTTTCTAGAATTCCATAATTGTATTAAATGCTCTTTTGTATACAAATTAATTGAAGTCTCTCCCTTGCAAAATGGTAGTCCCTACCTATTTATAGGAATCATAGGTAGTTTATCAATTAACCCTCTCAAAATACCTACATGCAAGCTAAGTACAGTTGTCCTTAATACAAAGATATAATGCAAAAAGCTTTCATGCCAATTTTGACAAAGGATAAATGTATGCTAGTAAAATAGCATATATTTTACAAAATAATATTATTTTATGCTAAATTGGTGGGACCCTTGAGTCACTATCTAAGGATGTTATTTTTCTTAGTGTATTGTTAATTGATGAGCTCAAAATATTTAGTATGATTCATTAAACAATCCTATTCTTAACATGCCAATGTGTCAAATTCCCTATCTCCCTTGGCCTTGAGTTCCTAGATGCATTAGGCCTCTATAATCTACTTGTCAAATGTGATGATAATACTAAGGACCTTTTGATTTTTATTTTTATGCTAGCCTTGGTTGTATTTAATGCTCTATATGGGGAGATTAACCCTTTTCCTAAATTCCTAATCCTCCATCAAGCCTATGGCATTGGTCTTGGATGGTCTTTCCAATAGGTCCTTCAAGAGCTCCTCCATCCTTACCATCAAGCCTTTGTCCTCCTCTATGAAAATACTGACACTATCACACCAGTTGCTTAGGTCTAGTATTCTATCTTTAATGACTCTTAGGAGAGCATGAAAATGCTTCAACTTGATGATTTTGATGTCTTGGACCTGCTTAGTGTGATGGACATTAATCAATTCAGTTGCTTGATCTCTAGAGTTCTTCAACTATGTGATCGAAGTATGTGCTTTTTCAATTTTATTGGCCAAGGTACTTGATATGATCTTAAATACCTTTAACCATTGAAATGTGTCAATGAAGGACTTATCCAATATCTTTATTACATCCTTAGGGATTGAAAATGTAACCTATAATTCCAAGTCTTTCTTCTCCTTTTTGAGATTAGTGATCCTCTATTCCATCCCCTAGATTCCAATCAAGGTCATTGTTGATTGGACCACCACCAAACCTGACACATCCTCTTGATGGATGGGATGATCCCATACTACTTTCCCTTGTATAAGAGTTAGGCCTACAAAAGGTTCCACATTTTTAAAGGTGAAATCCTCATTGCCAATGGTAGCTTTCTTGGTTTTCACCCTTTCAAACCCTATTATATCTATATTATACATGAGAGTGGCCATTGGTTCAGAGGATTTGGTTGTCTCTATGGTTTTAATCCTAGTTCCACTTGATGCTCCTAGATCTTTCATTTTCTTACCACTTTCTCTTGTAGACTCAAAAATTCTCCTCTCTTCTTGTTTCTTCATGAGATATTTGATCCAAGGTTTGATATTATCATGGGTGTCCACACCTGAAGTGTTGATGATTGCCCATGAATGAGTTTAGGATGGAACCTTTTGAATTTCCCATTTATGAGCTAGTCTAGGATAACAGGTTTATGTATTAGAAATTCATCACTGAATAGCTTCACTTCACTGGCAGGATGGTTCCATATTACCTTTGGTATTTTAGAGTACCTAAGAATAAGGGCCATATTATCTTCTCTCTTTTTATAAATGAAAAGGACCAACTCTAATGATACTTCTTTTCCCTTTTCTTCCTCACCTATTTAAGGTCCTTCAATTTGTGCCTTCTTAGATATGGCTTCCTCATGAACTTGGTCAGATCCATAGGTTTTTAAAATTTCCTTGAAGAACATATCCATCATTTAATATGGTTCTAAGGCAACCATATCAATGTGCTCTATTGGGGGAGATGGTCTTGGAGGCTGAGTTGATGATGAAGGGCCTTCACTTGACTTTTCTTCTAGTCTTATTCTACCTACTCTTTGAATTTGGAGTGTTAGTTGTGGTGGTTGACTTGGAGGTGCACTTAAAGTAGAGGGAAATAAATGATACTACAATGGGTTCATTTTTCATCTCTCCCCAACTAGTTTCTCCTCCTTTTACAATTTATTCTCAAGATTGAAACCATGCTATCTGCATTTAGTGAAGACCTCTTCAAATTTTATAAATTTAGTATAGAAATGGTCATAAGTACCAACAATGTGCTCATAATATAGCTTGGTTAGCTACCTTGATAATAAGTGAGGGAAACCTTTATTGTTTGTGTCCCATTGTTTCAGTTCACCCGTGTAAAAGTAGAAGGTATCCCTCTATCTAGACATAATGTCCAACTACTTCCAATTCCTGATCAAGGTTCTCCTAATAAAAAATGTGAAGGGATGTAGATTGTCCTTTTTCTCTATATAGGTGTTATCAGCTCCATGGAAAATTTGGTATGCAATTTCTTATTCATCCAAATTAATGGGACATAAATATCCAAGCTAAATGGTTGGGTCATGGTACCCTCAATCCTAAGGATAGTGCAGTCTGGATAAAACCAAATATTTCCCATGAGATCAACATATATTTTGACAAGAGGGTGCATCGTAGGTATGGGATATCCTATGATGTTTTGAAAAAATATGGGATATATGTAATCATAGATGAATTGAATATGATCCCTATACTTGAAGAAATAAAGCTTGGAGTAATGATGGGAAATGGTGATTCTACTATGGGAGAACTAATTCTTAACACTAGGAATATGGGTGGATACCATCAATGAGTCTAGTAGATAGGACATGATGGTGAATTTCTAAATTTTTTTCTTCTTAATTCCATAAAATTGATTTCTTAAGTGGATACGAATTAGCTCCCCGATAGGTGGAGTCAACTTTTCTTCTATCATGAAGTATACGTAAGAAACCCACCTAGGGTCAACAGAGGTGATGGTGGCTACTCTAGATGCTCTATTTAATTAGGTTATAATGATCATGATGCCCTCCCTAAATTTTATGATGGGGATCCTTCCATCATTATTTCTAGCCATGTGAATCCCTTGGATTAACCATAGTCTCAGGATGACATCTAGGATATGATGGGTAGTCAATTTTTTTATGGAGAAGAGGTTAATATGGGCTCTAAGGAGTTTATAGTATCCTTAAAATGCCACTAGGGAAACATAAGCAACCCTCCTTGACTCTCCTTCTTTGATAATCTATTTACTATCAATTTCATAATCTATAAACAACAGTGCAAAGATGTCAATATAGAGTAGTACCTCTAGTTTGGTAGTAGCTTGATGAAGACCTATGATTTATAATATAACCATGTCATCAAAATTCCTTTTGGTGACTACCACCCTTTTCTTACTAGATGACAAAGGCTATAACTCTTCAATGGTAAAGAAAATCTTGGACCAATTATTCATTCTATTGGCTAATACCCCTATGTCTAACTTGGTGTCTGCAAAGCATCTCCCTTCATGTTTTATGGATAGATACAAGTCTATCTCTTCCTTCCACTATTACCTTATGACTGCCATGATCTTAACTACCCTAGATTATGCCTATCCTTGATACTCAGGATAATAATTTGATCTTGCTTAATGTAGTTAGGTACTCAATTAGCCAAGTTTTGGGGCTTTAGACATTTTGGTAGTGTTTCTAAGGATTCAATTGTGAATTTGAAGGATTTCATAAATGTATTCATGCCTTAGATCCTATAGATAACATGACTCATTTAAATCTTGTCTTTTTAGATGCACCGTATCTTGGGATTGCCTTTTAGTGCTTACATGGCACTTATGTGGACTTCTTTGAGTGTGTTTTCATGGCATCTCATAGTAATTGTTTTAAAGACTAGCCATTTATTTTTAAATTGAGAATTTTATTTCACTCCATTAGATCAAGATCCATGGATGAATGTGAGCCCTTGATTAAGATCTAGAAGTCTATTTTGATTGGACATTTGAATCTTAGATGACTGGGTTACACCATGTGGTGCTCTCTAGTTTTCTTAAGAAATGACTAGATGCGGTTTATCCATGTGTCAAGCCATCAGGTTTTCTAGCAAGGGTTGAATAGATTCAGATGTTACCCACTATGGGGTAGTGCAAATGGCATTCCATTCTAGTAGTCCAGTAAGAAGCTAGCCTCACCACAGAGCTGTCGAATGGTGAACGAACCTCTCTATAAGGAGTCAAATTTGTCATGCATTCCCTTCAGTTCTCACCTCTTGTCCCACAAAAAGACTTGATCTCTGACTCAAAATTCATGAACCTTAGCTTTTTTATCAAAAAGTTTCTTCACTTGGTTCTGATGTGTTGCAATTTGATCCACCACCATGGTTCGCTGCTTATTTAGTTCGGTTAGACACATGATTCTTTTGTCGCCATAACTTTTGAAGGTTGAGTCTTGGATTGCTTTGGCTAACCTGAGCACTGGTAGTTCTAGGGTGATGGGGATCTCTACATTCAAGCCATATAAAATTTGGAAAGTTGACATACTTATGGCCCTCTTGGGAGTAATATTATCTACCCATAAAGCTTCAAACAATGCCATGTGCCAAGTCCTCTAATTGTCGTCTACCAATTTCTTGATAATAGTGACTAGGTTCTTATTACTTGATTCTACTTGGCCATTTCCCTGGGGGAAATAATCTGAAGTGTGGGATAGGGTAATCCCATAGTAAAAAAAAATTGAGTAATTTCATGTGAAGAAAAACAAGCCGCATTATCTGTTACAATTTTAAGTGGGACCCCAAATCAGGAGATAATATTTTCCTTGAGAAAATTACACACCACTTCAGATGTAGCGTACTTGGTTGGGATGGCTTCCACCCACTTGGTAAAGTAATCAGTCGCCATGAGGACATAATCATGTTCAACACTTGAAGATGGGTTGACTGTGCCAATGAAGTCAATACCCCACTACTAGAAAGGCTCCTTGATTACTACTAGTTTGAGAGGCAATGCAACCAGTTTAAGCTTCCCAACAAACTATTGACATAATTTACACCTATTCACCCATCTATAGGCATCCTAAAATAGTGTGGGCCAATAGTACCTTGCTCACAAAATCTTGTGCATTGTCACCAGTGTAGAAAAATGTCCTTCACAGGCCAAATTGTGGAAAGACTCCAAGAGTTTATCTTGTTGCACCTTACCAACACAATGAAGAAATGACCCATCCAGGTTCCTTTTATACAGACCATTATCCCATAGAACATAACTAACAACCTTTAACTTAACATTACATTTCTCCTTATAGGAGAGATGAGTGGGACACTCACCATATGTCAAAAAATGGGTGATGTTGGAATACCACTCATTAGTGGTGGCAACAAAGAGGACCATAGGCATGCCTTCGATCTCTATTTCTTCACTTTCTGCTTCATCTAGAATGTTGTTGGCAATCAACTGATAAAGACCCTTTCCTCACATGAGTTTGGTAGGTTTGATGTCTAGATCAAACTCTTGAATCTTGGCAATCCAATTACCCCTCTTTGTACCAAACTCCTATTGAGTCAAAATGGACTTCACTGTTGTATCATGCATGAGAACTTCGGTGTGCGAGTTCAAGATATAAAACTTGAAATGCTTGACTGCTTTGACCACTACGTATGCATGCTTCTCCATGTTGGAATATTTGAGCTCATGAATCTTAAGTGGACAACTCATGAAGGAAATAGGAGATTCCATGCCTTCTGGTTTTGTTGAACTAAAATGGCTGAGAGTGTATGTTCAGAGGCATAACTATATATTTTAAAGCTTTTAGTGTAGTTTGGACAAACCAGAATTGGTGCACGAGTAATCACTTCCTTAATGTCTTTGAATGATGATTTTCCCTAAACAATCCACCTGAAGGTAGCATTGAATTTCATCATGTTGACGATGTGGTGAGTCTTCTCAGTGAACTCAGGAATGCATCTTCAAAGAAAATTCACTTTTCTGAAGAAAGAGTGAACCACAATTTTGCTGGTAGGTAGAGTAAGTTCTTGGATAGACTTGACCCTTTTTGAGTCAATTTTAATACCTTCTTGGGACACAATGTGTCTGAGAAGTTTCCCTTCAGTCACCCTAAAAATAGATTTCTTTAGATTTAGAGAAATACCATTCTGACGACAACATTCTAGTATTCTTTGCAAATGGTGGACATGGTCAAAATGATGCTTTAAAAATACTATCAAATCATCCATGTACACTATAATGAAATTACCCATTTCATCCTTAAAAATGAGGTCCATCACTCTTTGACATGTGGCACCTACATTTATTAGACTGAAAGGCATTCTTCGATAGGCGAAGGTGCCCCAAGGTGTGGTGAAGGTAGTCTTATGTTGATCTGATTTTCCAACTTCAACCTAATTGTACCTCAAGAAACCATCTAGCATTGATAACATTTCTGAACCTATTACCATTTGTAGAACTTGATCCATGATATGGAGAGGGTAGTTATCTTTTAAAGATAACTAATTCAAGTTCTTGAAATCCATGCAGATCCAAATTTCACCATTCTTCTTTCTGACAGGCACTATGTTGGCAATCCATGTGGAATGATGGATTGGGAAAATTATCCAGGAATCAAGCATTTTTTGTATCTTAGCTAAAATAGTACCTAAGATTTTTGGATTATATTGCTTGGACTTTTTATTGTAAGGTACAGAGTTTGCCTTAAGAGGAATGTCGTGGCGAATGTCATCCGGCCTGAGTGATTTTAGGTCATCATAGGAATAAGCCAAGACATCTATATATTGGTGGAGTAGATTAGCAAGCTTAAATCTCTCCCCAGGAGTGCAGCATTTCCCAATGTTTACCATCTTAGGATCTCCCTTGGTTCCCACATTTACCTGATCAAAATCTTGAGAGGAGTTTGAATCAGTTCGTTCTTGTTTAATAAACCTATCATGGTTATCAAACAATTTCTCTAGGGAAACCAAGCCTTTGGGAATCTTATTCCCCTTAAGCTATAGAAAATCCTCACCTGTGTTTGCATTTGATTCAGAAGTTGCTTCGCATTCTCAGAGTTCACTACCATCGAAATGTAATTGTTTGAAGCTATCCTTTTGCTTCAAGAAGGCAATGATTTGATTGTCACTATTAAATACTTGCCAATGGCTAGCATTATCAGGTACACTTGGTCAAAAGACCAGTTCAATAGTGTACTTATCTCCTTTAAAATCTGGGTGGGGAACCAAGAGAGTAGTAGAGATAGCCAATGCATCTGCTTGATCATTAAATTCTTGTAAAATGGCAGAGATGCTAAAAGCATCAAAATTTTTGATTTGGTCCCAGACAAGATTATGATAGTGGCATAATATTTCATTTTTAGTTTGATAGAGGTTTCTTACCTGGAAAACCACCAATTTGACATCCCCTTTAGCATGCAATAGCTTAATGCCCTTTTGTCTAGTAGCCTGTAATCTAAGTAATAGGGATTCATACTCAGCTATGTTGTTGGTGTTGTTGAATTGCAACTTGTAAGATAAAGGAACAATATCTCCTTGAGGAGATACCAACACAACCCTAGCTCTTGAATTGGTAGAGTAGTTTCCATCAAATTCTAAGGTCCATACCTCATTAGACACTGCTTTTTCTTTGAAAATTTCTTCGCTTGGAAGAAGAGGTTCTTCCATGTGTTCATTTTGCTTTATCGATTCTCCTGCCATGTCAGCTAAACATATTTCCAAGTTTCCACCTATAGGAGTTTCATCAGATGCCTCATGGCTCTCATTTGTAGATAGGAAGTAATTGCCCTTGCCATAAGACTCAAATAAAATTTGAGATCTGGTGCTGATGATCAGGTGACTACATATCTTACCTCTTTTTCAGGAAGCAATTTCTTCATAACACCTTGGATTGGGATTCTCACCTCTGACAAGTCCATGCTTAGCTCACCTCCAACATCTTTGTAGAAATTCCACACAAGAAAGATGTTGTAAGAGGCTGGAACATCAACCACTAAGAACAAAGGTGATGTTCCTTCTCCATCTAGGCCTCACAAGCCTAGAATCATCTTTGTTTCCAAAAAATCAAAGGTTATTGAAGATTCAAAATCAATAGTTAAGGGAGTTGGAGAACAAGGCTCCCCAAAATAGGCAACTCAGATGATAGGCCCTTAGAGCAGGAAAGGAATGACCCTCTACCTTCCCAAGAAGGGGCATAGCCACTTACAGATGTCTCTCCTTCTCCACCTCAGTCTCCTCTGGCATCTCCTTCACCTCTATCTCCTATCAGTGTTACTTTTTGGAGCTACCTCTCCTTTCAGAGTAATGATTGGCAATCCTCAAGACACTTCTAGAGATACTCTCTGCTCCTCAGGCTCTATTCCTAATCTAGCATCTCCTTCCTTCAATCTAGGAGAAAGCTCTACCCTTGATCAATCAATGGCTGGTACAGTTTCCCTTATTACTCCTACTACAACCACCATTACCACTAGCAGTGTAGACATTACCATGGAACACCAGCTGTAGGAACTGTTGCCACATTAGGTACTTCTTCTCTCCTTCCTTGGATGTCAGTTTTCACACCTAAAAGAAAGAAGCTAGCCATCTCTGCAGATGACTTCAATTTTGGAAAGATAGTGCCAGTGAAAGCTGAAGCCCTAAGAGACCAAGGATCCTCTCAAAATTTGTTGAGAAAAAGGGGCATAAATTTCTAGAAATAGCTAAACCACTGCAAGATGCAACCCTTAGGGGTTTTGACATCAGCAACTATTCCATCTCTCGTGTTGAACTTGGAAAAGTTACTCACGAAGGTGTGAAAAGTGATCTACAGTCTGCAATGGACATCATGGTCCAAAAGTTTGATAGTGAAAAGGAGATGAAGGACTACTATAAGGCCAAGATAGAATAGTTGATGGCAGTAATAAGAAAATTCACCCTTCCCTCTGAAGCGGCAACTCCAGAAGCCTTCTCTATAGATGGCCCTATCATCCAGAAAGCAGAGAGAACCTATATGAAAGGGAAAGTGCTAGAGGATTACATTGTGAAGATGCACACTCAGGGAATTTCCTTACTTACAGAGGTTGCTGAGAAGATAGACAAGATGAAGAAGCTGAGAATAGATTTAGAAGACCTTGTCTCTCTTATCTCTCAAGACATTGACAGTGTGGAGAAATATCTTGACAAGTGGAGGGAAATGAAGGATCTAAAGAAAATCACATTGATATCCATCGACGTTATTTAAAGCAAAGATTCCTATGTTGAGATCAAGGAATCACTTATATACAGGATTCAAGTACTCAAGGAGCTCATCAAAGATCTCGAGTCTTCTAAAGAGTCTAGTGAGAAAAGTGATACAGGCCTGTTGAATAGATTGAAATAACTACCTTGCAACCTCACCACCAAGGATAATAAATTTCTCTCAGTCGAAGAGATGATCCAAGGATTTAAGGGTATGATTTAGAGAGATTTTAAAGAGAAAGCCTTCTCAATGACTTCTATGGACAATATTTTAGATACTCAGTTAACTTTGGATAATCTAAGATCCAGGTTAACGAGTCATGCCAAGGCAATCACAACATTTAATGATGCTATAATTAGGGCCAGGGTCATTTTCAAGAACACCATTATGCCAGACAGTATAGGAATTTAGGCATTTATTGCTATGTACGATGCTCATCTGAAGAAGTCCGGTGGCAAGAGCTGAACCTTTTTCCCCTTCTCTCTTCTTTTTCTCTTCTCATGCACTTTTGTCATGTAAAAGTATATGCAATTTTGTACTATGTAATTACATGTAAAAAATCCAAAAAAATATCTTAAAGTCAAAGATGACTCATCTTTGACTTAAATATTTTTATATTATAATCTTTTTAATTTTGAAGGTTTCTCCCTATATATAATGGAGACCTCTTTTGTAAATCAATCTCTGATAATTGAGAGAAAAAACTTTGTTGAAATTAAGACACTTCTTGAGACTTTGTGTTCAACTTGTAAATCATATTTTGTTGAATGAATGAGAAGCAGGTTTATTTCAGACTTTGTGTTGAAGTTATCTGCGTTATTTAGGAAATAGTTCTTATGTCCTCTTTCCTAATAATATCTTATTTGTTTTATTTAATAAGCAAAGTGTGTGTGTTGATATTATCTAAGGACATTTCTAAAAGATAAAAGAAAGACTTTGAGCTACTTTTATCTTTGTGATCCTTTTATCCTTTATAGTTTCAGGTGAAGACTTTATGCTTTGTTTCACTCTACGGTTACGTGTATTCTGAATCGGTGAAGGAGATAACAGAAGACTTTGTGCTTACGTAGGTTTATTTTTTAACTTTGTTACTTGCTTCAGGTGTTTTTTTACTCTACGCTAGATGCCATTCTTGAAAGAAGAGGAATGTTATTAGCCAATGACTAAGATTTCTCTCTCTTGTTCCTTGGACATCACCTCTAAAAAAAGAGAGGTGGATGCTATTATACCACCCCAAGTATTATTTTTTTCTTAATTATATATACATATAGCATATAAATATTCATAGGGAACCTCCCCTTGATGAGAGGAGAGATTTACCTCATCCAAATCTAGTAAACCCACACTTTTCATGGCGTAAATCTCCTTGTGCTGTGGTTGATATACCCATTTTGTCATCAGTTAGTTGACAACAAAATATTCACCCAACAAGGTTATAAGGTCTTAAGTTGAAAATTCCACTTCTATTTAAAGCCATTAGATTAGGATCAGTGATTGAGTGAGAGCCATTGATCATGATCCATGAGGTCAGAGTTAATTGGTTGATAGGTTGGCTATGTTTAAATTTGACATTCTCACTAAAATTAAAGATGTCATCATGAACATCAAATGATGGGAGAATGACTATCAATTTTAAGTTCATGAGGTTCCTTTAGTTGAATCTAAGCATGCCACATATCACATTCTTAGTATTCTCAAGACTTTGGGGTTGACTTGGGCCGTCAGATCGGGCTCAGTGATGAAGCACTAATCATCGATTATGATCTATGAGGTCATTTTTGATTGGTCCAACCTTTGACAAACCTTTTGATCTCACACCTTTGGATCAAAATCCTAAGATGAATGTAGGTCATCAAATCCTATAAGATGCATGAACATTATGTCAATTCATAATCTACATAGGCTTACTATGAAGGATTAATTATTATATTAATAGTATTAAATAACATTATGACCTATGTTTTAATGTGATAAGCCTAAGCTTAAATGTTTATAAGGTCCCCTTTTGGACTAAAGATACAAGTTTTGATAGATCTCATTTTGAAGGCCTCACTAATGTCAAATACATCCTTGTGAACATTAAATTATGGGAGCGAGGTCGTCAAAATAAATACCATATAAAATTTTGTAATGAGTGGTGTTTAGCATGTAGTTTATCTTAGGAGGATCTTGTGCCATCAGATTAGGATCCTAGGTTAATTCTAGACATTGATTCATGTTAAAAAAACATGAAGGCACTTTGATATTGAACTTAGGATGAAACATTGATAAGGCCTTTAAATAATTTAGGATGAAAAAGGGCTTCAGGGACATAACATTTAACAAGGTTAGGTGGGCTTTGAAAGGGGAAAGGACATAAAAGGGGACTTAAGTATAATTTTATGTCAAGGTTCAAGCATGTTTGAAAACATAACCAAGCCTTAATGTAAAATTAAATTTATGGTCTTTCTAAAAGGACCAATTCCCACTAAATTTTCTTCTATACAAATTTAAATTTTAACGCCTAAGGTTTCATGCTCTGGAACCCTACCTTACTCCATGAAACTTGTACTTCATCATTCAAGATTTATCATTAGTAGGGTTAGTTAATAAATCATAATTAACTAGGAAAGGACCCATTCCATTTATATGTGTATGATACCCTAATTCAATAAATAACAATACCATGTAAACCATGCAAGGATACAAATGTTTTGAAATATTAATAAGGGCCCCATTTTGAAAAGTAGTAAAAAAAGGGGAATGTTGGTCCCAAAAACATAACCTATGTATGGGATCCTAATATATTCATGGTATATGGGTAAGGGTCCTATATCAAATTTATAATCATTTATTTTTTGAATTAAGGGCTAAGCTTTATGAATGATCATTAAGACTGGAAGATGGTTTAAACCCTCAAAGAACCCTAATAATGACTTGCTATGAAATATATTATTATAAATTGCTTAGAATTGATTGGTATGGACATTTCAGATATTTTATAATGTATTAATCTCTCATATTGATCTCCAAGTGTGATTGGATTTTTAGGTGAGTGAGTGGACCCTATAAGAAAGACCTTGTTTCTTAGAGATTTATTGTAGTAGTTAGAGTTGACTAAGTCAAAGTTACTAAATGGATGAAAGATGAATTTGGAGACTTTTATTATATTTACATGGTGGATTTTTATCATTTTATATACCTTTAATCTTCTAAACTAGTCACACAAAAAATCCTAATGGTGCAAACAATGAGAATACTAGGCATAAGTGAGAAGGTGATTAGGAATGTGTTATCATGGATTAGGGATAAATATATATGAATAGAGATGTTTTTAAATAAATTTAATACATTTTAATATTGGATATAATATTTTTATATCATTTTATATGATTAAAATGTTTCTCATATGTTGACCTATCTAATTCAGATGAGACAATGAGATACAAGACTATGAGATTGGTCTGCAAGACCAATATTATCATTTGACCATATTATATATCTAGATAAAAATGGTATAATTATATATTATGATCATATAAATTCATTTTAAATCTATAACAGTGTTTTTATAGGTATTTTAGGTCTTTATTTTGATGACTATGTTTTGAGGCTAGTTGGAAGTTCTCAGTGGGCTACTTGTAGAAGAGGATTTTAGTCCTTTTTCCCTATCTAATGAAGTATAATTAACTTGGTGAATATGTTGGGTAATTTTAGGTTTTTAATATATTAATTTTTTCATGGTTATTTTTCAATATTATTTTTTCTCTTCAGTTGTTCAACATAATTTTTTTTGATATGCGCAAGGCCTAATTATGAACAGTGCTTATGTTGTGCTTCAAGTGGTGGCTAGAGATAAAAGGTTTCATGAATATAAGATGATATTTGTATGGGTATATATAAGATTAATATTATATTTTACTAATGTGTGTGAAGTATAAGAGTTTTCTAAGGTGGTCAAAGGGTAACATGTGCTAATGAAGGACTAACTGAACTAGGTCTCATTAAGGCCGAAAAGGGGTTTTGGTCCTATATACTATGAAAAACATATTGTAATTATTTATTAATATTTTTTTAATATACTAAGGATTACTTTTTTTAAATATAAATATGCAAGAGTGTATGGTTGACCAAGGAGTGTATGAGCAAGAACCTAGTATAAGAACAAGGCCTAATATACCTAATAGTCTAGTTAGAGATTTATATAATTGAAGAAAATAAGATAGAAATTTGAAGATATGAAGGAGGTATTGTACACCATCAGGAGGGTTCAAAGAAACCATCATGAAAATGTGAAATGGGTACTATATATGATTATCAATTTTATATCACCTAACCAAGTCAAGAAGAGGGCTAGAGACCAGTTTGATAAAGATAGGAGTGTGTGAAGAGATGATGAAGAAGATAATCATATATTGTATGAGAAATATTTTTTTATAAATGTGATCAAGGGTTTGATTTGGTTGATTTTATGATTAGTCATCTAGGGGGTTGGTTCCTCCTTGTAAGTAAGTACTTGTTAAAGCCTAGCTAAGTTGGTGCTTACCTAGTTGGGGTTGGTGCTCCAAGTGAAGTCATTTCTTCAATAAATCTTGATTTTTATCTTATAGGATTGTATTCCATTTACATAATTAGTTATCTTTATTCCCCTTGAGGTTTTACCACTCAAATAAGTGTTCTATGTGTTATGCCTTTGTTTCATGTTCATGGTTCTTGATATGTTGCTAGTTCACTCTGTTATTTTTATTGTTCATGCATGATAAAGTAAATTTATAAAAGTTTTGAATAATAATTAACCCCTTCCCCCTTCTCATCCATTGTGATTCCAACATGCAATGTATGTGAAAATGAATAATGTACCCAATATTATGAATTTATCATTGTTGATAATTTCAAAAATTCATAGGAGTTTAAAGAGGAATTACAATAGCCATATATAATTATAGGATATTTTAATAATTTTTTAAAATATTTTAGGAGTGTCATTTTTAAGGGGTTATTCATTGAGGAGATAAAATTTTATAGATAAGTTTGTTATGGGTTTGTAATTTTTTATGTGTTCTAAGAAATGAACACAAAGTGTATCATGTCTATAAATGGATTTTTTATGGTTATAAATTATTCATTTTTAATTCTCAATTAGCTAATTTAATTGGTTGGTGTGTGTGTGTGTGTGTGTGTGTGTGTGTGTGTGTGTGTGTGTGTGTGTGTGTGTGTGTGTGTGTGTGTGTGTGTGTGTGTGTGTGTGTGTGTGTGATCTATGTAAAACTATAATTAAAAATAATATGCATATGTTTGTTGAAATTCATAAATATTTTATCTAAAGTATGTCTATTGAGAGTGAGTTAGTTTGATTAATAGACTATATAAGACATTGATTTTGTGAAATTATTCCCCTATATATCATATTAAAAAATAATAGAATAGTGATAAATTATAAGGTTAAATGAAAGTCCTTAAAAAGTGATTAAAATATTAATTGAATATAATATAATATAATATATTTAACTTTTAAGCTATAAATTAACTCATCAAGCTCATTTTATAATAACCATGATGCTAATACATAATTTTATTATGATATATTCCTTTTTAATTTTAAAAACAAATACATAACTTTAAATAGTAATAGATAATTATTAATTTTAATAAATCATATTCAAATAGAATATCACGTTATTAATTTTTATGAATTAGTTTCATAAATAAATAAATATTTAAAATTAATTAAAACCTCTCTTATTAAACATATTATTCAATCTAAAAACCAAAACATTATTTTTTACAATATTTGAAAAGAAAATATCACATGATTATAATGATTGTCTACTTGATGGATTCGTAGGTATGGTAAATTAATTGTATAAAGAGTAAGATTTAATTTTATTATATAATTATGAAATTAAAAATGGTGACTCTAATAATGGGCCACTCTCTATTTGAATTATGATTAAAACACATGATATGTTAAGAAACAAAAAAATATGATTAATAATTGATTAAGTATAGATGTGTGTGAATAAAATTTAATATTATTCTTGGATACACTCAAAAAAAATTATATGGTAAAAATACAATTATTAAAGGATATAATTTAATAACTAATAACCCACTCGGAGGAATTACTTTATATATCACTATAGGTCCTAAGCCAAACATAGTTTAGTTTTAAGTTTTACTTATTAATGAGACACATGATATATTAATTAGATTACCCTCACTTAATCATATGAAATAAATAATACCGACATTAAAAAATTTCATAAAAATTATAAATGATGATAAAATGATTACTATTTAAGAAAATCCCTATGAAACCCTTGGAAAATATCACCTAAATTCCAAGTAATTTCTCATCCAAAAAATAAGGTGATGTTTTCACAACCTTTTCTATCTATTAAATATAAAAAACTTACAAAATACCTAATAATTTTCCATGTCATTTGGATAAATATAGAAAAAATCTAGTAGAGAATAAAAAACTAACACAATAAATTAAATCAATAACGATTAAAATAAGGATGATTATATTATCATGTGCCCTATTCATATTTGATTTGAAGTACACCTTAAGTATATTAGTTACGAAGATGTGATTTATTATGAACACATAATTTATAAATGCATAATTATTGTGGTAATTTTCCTCACATGTGTGAGAAGGATTAGGTGTAACTAAGAGATTAATTGCATCTTTCAATATACCAATAATAATCTCTCACTCACATATGAATTTTCGAATGTAATAACCCTTTGTGTTCTTTCAATATGTAATGGATCTTAGATTCATAAATTAATATAATGGAGATTTATTATTTTAAAGAGTATTGTTAGAGTGAAATCCTTTATAGTTTCACACATACATTCTTTATTACATAGTTAATAAAATGTTTACTCATTGGTCAATCTCTCTCTTATCTAAATACTTTATGTTGATGGTGTCTATGTTGAATCTCCATGGGCTATGATACCATTTTTAATTTGGTATTAGAGTAGGATTTACTATGAAGATAATGAGAGTGTCTGAGAAGACATCAATGTCACTCTCAAAGCTTATTCATTAGGAAGATAAATAGGATAAATAGTAGAGAAGAAGCCTTAAGAAATCCAAAGCTTTAATATTTAACAAGCCTCAAGTGAAAATTACAATTTTTCTCTCTTAATCAACTTATATGAGAAGTTACTTGCATTTCATATATCTTTTATTTATATCTTCTTCATTCCTTTGGTTGGATTCATGTAACAGTTGTAAATTTGCAAATGGAGGTCTTACATGGAAGATATTTTTACAAAAAAAATATTTGAGTGTTTGATGTGTGTATCAAACATTTCCATTATGTTTAGAGTGCCAAACAAAGTCATTTAAACTCTACTTTCACTTTAATATGACACAATGAGATCATTTTAAAATCCATCTAAATCACATTCCACCCATATTTGGATAATTTTCAAGGGTAAGAATAATCCAATAGGAATGAAAATGACCTTTTCAACTGATCTGGCATGCTTTTAGGACTATATTTTTAGTTTTTGTATTATATTTTTGTAAGATGTTCTCTTATATTTAGCTATAAATCAGATATCAGTCCATCTACAGGTTTTTTTTCACCTTGAATTTTTTATTCATGTGGCATATTAGACACTCTCATTTATGGATTGTGTCATTATTTTTATTCACACATACTACATTGACATGTTTATATATCATTAGTTTTTTTGTCCACTCTCTATTAAGTATTAAGGTGAGTGCAGGTGTTGTGTATTACTAATGATTCTTTAGTTATTCATGTATGTTATGTAACTAGTGATTATTTTTAGAAAATGTATGTGTAAACTTTTTCTTAGAGATCCATAACACTTTATTTTTCATTTGGTTTTTTCTTAAAGGATCTCCATATAAATCCATTTGTAATCATTTAAACATGCATTATTTATAGATGAAACACATACCAATAATCACTTTTATTTACAATGTTAGATTCATGAAATATATTTTTGATTCATTCCATCAGAGGATTACTCAAATTCATCGAACATTTACTTTAATATCTTCATTTTTTGTTACATTCCTTTAGTGTACATTGTATGTTATCAAGCCTAGTTGTTAGGACACATAATTATGAGTATAATACTTGTTACTTATTACCACATCC
This sequence comes from Torreya grandis, assembly GCA_037957365.1. Lineage (NCBI taxonomy): Eukaryota > Viridiplantae > Streptophyta > Pinopsida > Cupressales > Taxaceae > Torreya > Torreya grandis. The sequence continues at coordinate 933,010 of JARHVA010005692.1, read as the reverse complement.
CATGATTTTTTATTTAAGTAAGGGTGTTGCAGTGTGTCATATTCAAACTTGATGTGAATTCTACCTTACATAGATGTGTTATGAAGGTGTGATTTATTATTTACACAATTATTAAATTTCTAATTAATATGGCAGTTATCTTCACATGTGTCAAAAGGGTTAGGTATAACATTGTAAATGTTCTTCCCTTTCAATATAAAAATGATAATATCTCACTCAAATATTTATTTTAATATATAATAACCCTTTTTTTCTTAACGAATGTAATGGAGCTTAGAGTCATTTCCTAAGCTAATGGAGATGTAGTATTTGATAATGTCTTGTTATATTGTAACCATTTCTACTTGCACAAATACATTACATATTACACATTATTAATATAGTGTGTCTTTATTGGTGGCTATCTCACTTGTCTAAATACTTTATGTTGATGGTGTCTATGTTTATGATCCATAGTATATGAACATCCATAGACATGTTTTTCTTTTTTATTTATTATACCAATGATGATTGTATTTATGATATTAATGGTGATTATAATTTATTATTCTTATTGGACTCATGGGTCCAAATACACTTGGGCATTGAGAATGAGAACATGTCAATGTATGCCTATACATAATATGATAGCTTACTTTAATTTTGTTTTTAGCCATCCTTGTTAACCCATGTTCCGATATTATTGTTTTTTTCCTATACATAAATTCTTTAATTTTCTCATTTTATTTTATTTTACTATGTTTTAGTTTAGTCCTTGTCTTTCAGATATTATTGTGAAACTCTTATTTCCAGTTATTTTTCCTCATGGTTTTACTCACTTATATGATATTCTAGTGTTATTTTGATTACTTCTTTCTCTTGGTTTGAATTTTGACTTGCCCTCTTATTTCCATCACTTCATATTTTGATTTTAATTTTACTTCATTCTCTAATTTCTCTCATCATCTTTGTAATTTTTACATTCTTTCATTATGTTTGATTATCATAGTATATTTTCATATAGAACATTGATTATTATTTCCCATCCCAAAATACTACATAGATTTCCTTGAGAAGACATGAAACTAAATCAAGGTCTTCCACCCTAATGCATGCATAATTTCAATGGAGGTTTTACAATATTAAGGATACATTTAGGATACATTTAGGATTTTTCTTCTTGCTTTCACCTTTTTTATTTTTTTAATTATAAATTACTAATTATTTTATTATTTTGTATCATTTAGGATTTATTTTTGTTTATCTTTTAGTGTTACATGGTTATGCTACTTATCATTTTATGATTATATTCCTACCAATAGAAGTTCATAATTGTTTACTTAAGTTATTATAATAGCTTATTGACTTAAATTAAGTATACATATATGTGCATACATATGATTATGGGTTTTTAATTATCTATGGGAATCATGATAGTTAATATAGGGGTTTATTGGAGGATGCATCCTACCAAAACTTTAAATCCTATCTTTTCCTAGTTTCTTTCATCATTTTTAATTTTTTATTTAATTATATATCTTAATATATCAAATCTTGTGTACTTAGTATATAAGCCTTACTTTTCCTTAATATTTTTATCTATTTTCATGACTTTTCAATGAATTAATATCCTTAATTGTACTTCCTAAAGATTAATTTTAGAATGGGGTGGGCCAAATCATGGTGTTTTCTGAAATATTATTTAATTCTTATGCATTCTTACTACCACATTACTTATTGATAGGAAATTAACTTGAATATCCTTTATGGCCATAAATCTCTCTATTTTATCTTTTTTTACCATTTTTACATGCTTACCTAATGCCATTGACCTAACAAATGATGTTTTCAAATAGAAACAAACTTGTTTAGTGTCATTGGCCTATCAGATGACATATATATATATATATATATATATATATATATATATATATATATATATATATATATATGTCATCAATTGGCATACTGAAGTACATTAATTAAAATTTTTAAATTGAAGGGTTTATCTATAAATTTATAGGGTTCATATTTTAAATTTATAAAAAAAATTATAAATATAATCCACTCTTATTGTTCATAAAAATACACCTTAATAAGAAGAAAAGGAATTATATTTAAGGGCCTTACACTTGAAGATTAAATGTTATCATAAGGAATTGAATATTTTGAGAAGATAAGATAAAATAAAAGGTAAATATAGTATTTAGGTTCCCCCAAATACATCTACTTAAGTCTATTCCTTACCATAGTTACATCACCTACAACAATATCTCACAAACTTGCACTTGATATAATGGATATATTAATACCTTGTCAAGTCAACTTAAGAAAAACTATATCTTATATCTATACCCTTTCATTTATATTTATGTGGTTATATTTTTATTTATTTATGTATCCAATATTAGATTATAATATGGTTTCTAGTAATTTATGATTCTTTGCATGCTCTGTATCTATACACCATAGTTATTATGTAATGTTACCTTTGCAAAACTTAATATAGATACCTTATAGTTAATAGTTAATGAAATATTAATATTATTATTTACTTCTATTTATTTACATATAATGACACCTTAGATATATTTAGATTTTTTTTTATTATTTTTTTAGGTGAATCCCACTTTAAAATCCATTATAACCTCCTCATACACTCCCCTTATATAAAACCCTATAACATTTGTGGACTAGTGTATTGTATATGTGTTATATATAATATGCCAACCTTTTCCCTAATTTATAGTATATTTGTATTTTATAATATTATTGGATTATAAAAAATCTACTAAACCTAATGTGAATATTATCCCATCATTGTGTTGGATAATTTTCTTGATTTTATTTTAACATCCTAATGTTATAATATTTTTAATCATACTTCATATTAAAACTTTTGTTATTACATTAGCAACCCTAAAATTTATCTTCCCATTCCAATAATGAAGTGTATAAAAAAAACCATGATGAAATCACCCAATGTTTTTATTTTCCCTAATAAATTATTACAAGATGTCTCTCACCCATAATAATAAGCATACGCCTTTCAATTTAAATGTGAAAAAAAGATCTAAAGAAAATTATTTTTTTATTTAAATTACCCTGTAAATATTCAAAATCAAAGGGATATTATTGTGAACTTTTTTGTACTTACTCCACAAATCTAAAATTTTATAGAAAAAAATACCCAGCATATGGGAATGTCCCATGAGGATTTACATCCATTATGATTCATAACTTATTTAATATTCATCTTATGTTTGTAATTTCATTAGTCATTTGGGATATTGAAGCCAAGATTTTATCTACCATTTCATTATCCACCATCCATAATATATCGATATTTAATGTAAGTGTTACCACTAGTTCCCCTTAAGCCAATCAAAACAACAATAAATTTTTTAAAACATATTAATAAATAAAAAATTTATCATGGCATCCCACTTAGATAATTTTAAATGTCTTGGATAAAATCACTAACATTCAAAGACGATGCATTCATGGTTAGGGAATCTAGTTAAGGATAACTTAGACCACAAACAATATATATTCATCACAATGATTATAGTATCAAATTCATATGCACAAAAACATAATGAAAAAATGTAATAATATTATTCTTTTTTTTAATTTAATTGATGTAAAATACAAAATTCACATGTTATGATCCAATCTAAGACATTTCGATCATATTCATTATAAAACAATCTCAATTGAGATACATTGCAATAATTCTATTTTGATTTCTCTAGCTTGATTATTCTAGGTCTTTTTATAAATGACTTGCCTCACAAGTGTAGGGATGTGTTTATATAGATACACAACTACCTATTTACATTAATATAGTAAACATACTCAAAACCCCACTATAAATATTAAATTATAAATACAATCTTAATGACCCATAACACATCACATCATGACACTAAATGAGCACTCTATCCCATAATGAAACCCATGTGTGACTAAAGAATAATAGTTATAAACGTTCAATGGAATAATTTATACATATAATATTAATTGATAAGAATTTTCACACTTGAAATAAAATCCACACAACTTCTAATCCAAGTCCCATTATTCATAACTAGAATAATCTCATGGAATTCCATACATAAAATTCACATAAGACCTCACTTAACACATAGTTTTTCACAAAAATTTAAAAAATATCACAAAACTTGTTAAAAAATATTGTGTTATGATATTATGTATTTTAAATGATCCACGTGTGCTTATTTGTATGAAATTTATCATAGATATGCAAAGATAATCATGGAATTCCCAAAATACATGCACCAAGCAATCTAATTAGAAGTGATAACATAAATTCAAATGTTTGATAAAAACATTTCTTATCTCACACACACACACACACACACACACACACACACACACACACACACACACACACACACACACACACACACACACACACACACACACACACACACACACACACACACACACACACACACACACACACACACATCTAGACATCTATGTCTAGTGTAGATGTCTAGATGTGTGTGTGTGTGTGTGTGTGTGTGTGTGTGTGTGTGTGTGTGTGTGTGTGTGTGTGTGTGTGTGTGTGTGTGTGTGTGTGTGTGTGTGTGTGTGTGTGTGTGTGTGTGCGCGTGTGCGTGCGCGCGCACATGCCTGCACATGCATGCATATACATATATATAAGTACACACACATATATATATGTATGTATGTATGTATGTGTGTGTATATATATATATAACTAAAAATAACCTATTACATATATTTTTACTTTGATATATCTATATTTTCCTACACCATATATATGTATATGTGTGTGTGTGTGTGTGCACATGAATGCGCATGCATGCATATACATATATATAAGTACACACACACATATATATATGTATGTATGTGTGTGTGTGTGTGTGTGTGTGTGTGTGTGTGTGTGTGTGTGTGTGTGTGTGTGTGTGTGTGTGTGTGTGTGTGTGTGTGTGTGTGTGTGTATAAAACTAAAAATAACCTTTTACATATATTTTTACTTTGATATATCTATATTTTCCTACACCATACACCCTAGGTGTTTAAAATAACTATTATCGCACTAAATTGCACCCTTAAGGAAGTTGTTCATGCCTCCTCACTTAGGTGATAGCATGGAAACACATTTAGGATATGGGTTGTATAATAAATGAGGTGAATATCTAGATAGGGATATATCCCTTGATGTTTGAACTTGAATATACAACTAAGCCTACTATTTTTTGGGCAAATGGTAATAGATAATAGAAAACAACTAAAGAAGGAGGTGATACACCAAAATTGTTTACCACTACCACACATATGCATATGCACAATGATCATAGATAAAACCTATTGATATAATACTCCTAATATACTTTTATTTCAACAATATTAAAATATGATGGTGATATATGATGATTAAGCTAAGAGGGTTGATTTTAAAGATGTATAAAGACACTAATGGAAGATTGCCTCACTTAACTTTCACAAGACTACTCAAACACTCCATATAACCTGAAAGAAAGAGTTCAAACTAAATATAGGTGAGATAATGAGTCATAATTTCAAGTTTAAATTAATAAACACTAGATAAGATAAATCATTCATTCACAAACACTAGAATATAATCATAAGAAAAGGTAAAACAAGCTTGTCTATTGCTTCACTAGATTACAAAAGGAGCAAGGCTTCACCATACTCAATTGGAGGATCTATAAAATTCATTTTAAGGCTTCATTATATAGAATAAATAATAAGAGAGAGAGAATATAGATGTTTGAGAATGATATGACAAGTGTCATCCACCTCAAAATTAGTTACGATCTAAATGAAGGATGAGAGAACAACTTTGTCATATTATTCAACAAGTGTTGATTTTATTTGATGATTCCTTAATCAAGGTGGAATATGAGATCATAATTTTCCTCTATGATTCATATTTTCATTCATGATAGTTCCATTTCATGTATTAGGAGGAATTACAAGTCTGCTTTAACACATGGCACTCTTGATCATACTTCTTAATGTCTTCCCACGCCATCCTTGGCCACTTAAATGAATCTCTAATCTTGGGGAGGATGAGAACTTATACTCAAAATTATTAAAATTGATAGGAACCTCATATAGGTTTAGTATAATATCATGATGTCCTTGTTTATCTTTTAGACCACTTCCAAGGACTATCATGCAGATACATTTGGCTGCATAGGATCTCTTGATGACATATTTTATTACCACTAGATGCCTTGAGATATATTTGATTAACTATATTTTAAGGTTTTTTTAGGTGTCTTTAAGACTTATAATAATGTTTCAAATATTTTAGTCTCCTTAATAGTCCTAAATAACTTAGTCATCTATGAAACCAACTTGAAGAAACCAATAGATGCTTGATACACCTCTTAACACAACTCTATTCAACATGAAGACAAAAAGACTTATTATAGCTCATGTAAAATTTTTGTATATTAAAAGTGGATACTCTCAAAAATTATATTCAATTTTATCATGGGTGCATTATTTATCTTTAGGCCTCAAATGACCTTAAAGGTTTTACAACTATGCCTCCTTGTGTAAAAACATTGAGGTAATCTTCATATTGGTCTATCTTAAGGACATTGACAGCCTATATGTCACTTTAGTGGTCTTATATAAATTGTATATAGAATAAAATGCATATTCCCATACTCAATAAGTCTTCACAACTATTTAGAATGTTTTCACATAGTCAAATCCTTGTAAATGAGTCTAAAATTATAACTTCTAGGCCATTTCCTATACCTTACACCCTCCACATGTGCCAAAAATTAGATCTAATAGATGGTATTGATACTTACCCATAATTAAAATCTACTTATAGGTCTAATAAAATGCATTAGGGTCACTTAAAAATAAACACTCAGTCATCAAGTCTTTAGAAGGGTTCTAGGATGATTTAAGGTGTCTTATTTTATTAATGATTATTCATAAAGTTGAGGGCCTCAGCTCATCAACCAATGCTAAATTTTTTAATTAGGTTAACCCTATGATTAAAATTGAGAGACATTTTATCCCATTAAAAATATCTTTAAAGTTTTGAGTAAAATATTAAGTCTTCTCGAGCTCTTAAGGACATTTTAGGGAAACTTTGACTGCTCAGGCTTCTTAAGCATTGTTCATACCATACATGTACTTGATCAATGATCCAATGCCATGATTTTGTATTAGGGTACCAAATTAAACACCTCAAAAAACCATTCCTTCCTATGAATTTTCTCAATGAATAACTGAGCTTCAAAAGTAGCCTCTCAACAATGAAGGACTATGTGTAAGGATCAAAAAAGAGTTTTAGGCCTAAAAGCCTTCCAAGTGGATGTTATCGATTATAATTGACTAAAATGGATATAAAATAACTTATAACATTTATATCAATTATTTATAATATCCATTGGATTTATAATATTTTTTTAACTTAATTTGTGTATTATGAGTGTTTGAATGTAGCTTTGACATTGTGATCCTATCATCCCCATTTGGAGGCTTTCTTATTCAAACCAAGATTCCAAACACTATGAAAAATTATAATAGGTACCTTAAATATATTTTAACCATAGAAAATCTAATTTAAATACAATAAACACACACTATATTCAAACTCATGGAGACAGATTTGAAGTTCTCCATTAGGCTTGTCTAGGCTTTTCCTAGTTACTTTTTATGTATTCCACCTTTATTGAAACCATTTATCACTATATGGTGAGTGTATAAATTATATGTGTCCCATATAATTATTTAATGAGGAAACTATTTCCTTAGTAATCTCAAAACACCTTTCATTTTATAATATTCTTTTTAGTCAAGAATAAGGACCTGTAGGTCTACAGACATGTAGGTCTACATTTACCCCATTTAGACCATTGATGACATAATTTTTGGATAAATTAGCCTAATATTAATACAATTAACCCTACATACCTATTTAAAAGGTAGTAATCCTCTTTTAAAATATAAATATGTCATCAACACCTAACTCAGGCCTGTCACAGTCTGTTTTACACATACTTCAATCACTAGACTAAGATTCTTGAGAATTAATACCTACAAGCTCTCATCAACACTGACCATAATAATTAAAAAATTTATTTTATGGATATAAACATTACTCATATATCTATCCATGATGTTTTAAACCTTACTTTAGGTGTATAAACCTTATAACATGGATGTTACATGCTTTTAAGACTATGTTTTTTTATGTTAGAGCCTGAGTATTGGAATAATACAAGAAAGTCCCTTGAATTAAATGTATATTGAAAACAATTGTATAAATACTATGAGATTTAAATTAATATTAATTTAGGGCTTTAATATTATTTACATCATGCAATTGATATTTACTTGGGCTTAGAGAGCTCTTCTCATGTTCTAGTGGTTGACTCAGTCTAGATGATTACACCTCTGAGACCTTTCTTGGACATTGAATAATTATTATCACCTTTGAGAGATATTATTATAAGTTTGGATGAATTATTCATCACAACAAATTCAAACCCACCCTATTATATGCCTAGGACCACTTTATCTCTCTCAAAATCTTGATTGTCCCACCAAAATAGTGAGAAAGTGCCTTCCTCTTGTCAAAAAAAGTACATGCATAACTCACCATGTTGGATTTGGTGTTATGTATACCCTTAAACACTATAATAAGACCATCCAACCATAAATTTTCCTCCATAATCCTTGGAATGTAAACCCAAGGGGGAAAATGAGCCCATGGGGTTTTAGAGAGGTCAACACTCTTAAGGATGTTTCATAGAGTTGGGGAACTTAAAATCTAAGACTATAAAAAAAATAGGTCATAGTAGTGGTAATCATCCAATAAGATCATTTTATCCAACTATTCTTCTTACTCATAAACCAATGCTAAACCTATTGAGTTCATTTGCTTGTCAATAACTTGATATAGGACTTGGATACATTTTTTTCCTTTCTACCCTGCAAACACCATATGATCCTAGTTTTGATCATAATGGAGGATAGAATAGATTATATTAATTATGTAATTACTTTAAAAAGTTAGTATCACACTTTCACTCTACATTTCCATCCCATTTTCATAGCCAAGGACCTAGCTTTGAATGATAAACATGGTAGAATGAAAACCTAGTCTAGTGGAGCTTTGTAAAAAATGTTTGGGGTTGTTCTTGACCTACATAATGGGTATTTAATAGAAAAAAAACTTATTATCTACAAAAACCTGACATTATTCCCTTTTTAATGTTTAGACAAAAAACAAATAATTTTTAAAGTTCAAATAATGCTAGAGAGAAACTTTGATGTTAATTGGCTACTTGTATGGGTCAAAGGGATCTAGGATAATCCTTAGACAAGTGTCAAATTACTTCAAAAAGACCTTCCTTGACTTGTGTTATCCTTGAAATAAATTTTAAAACATTAGTTTTGATACTAAATAACTTGAATAATCATGAGACAAATAAGACAATTACCTTAATTTATCTAAAAGTACCTTAAATTATCCAAAATCCTAAGAAAGGCCTTAATTAGACCTCAAGACAACTTTTATGGTAAGGTTATGAATCGGGAAGTTTACCTTTGTCCTAGGGAGGCAAAAATGGTCAACATTATTGGTGACTCACATGGGTTGGTTAGATTAATAATCAATAGACCAATAGCCCTATTGCATCCATTGGGTTATGGATTCTCTTTTCACATAATAAAAAATATGATTTGACCTTGACATTTAACTTCAATCTCTTTATCAAAGACAAGATAGAAGATATACCTCCAAAACACACAACACAAGGCCAAAAACCACACACACATTAAAGCAACAACCAAACTAGACACACCTTGTGCTATAAATAACTTAGGGAAAGGAAACATAAGAAAATACTATATAAAACTAACCCTCAAATTCTAATCCACTTCAGTTGAAAAAGAACATTTTATAAGAACTTTTATTTGTGGAGGACAAGGAAGAAATACAACCTAATTTTGGAACGCCATGCTTGTTGGATCAAGATTCTTATTTGTTGACTTATTTTGAATTTTATAAATCTATCAATAGAAGAAAAAAATATCCCCAATGAACACAAATTCATCTTGGTCTTCAACACTTGCCTCATTCTACTATCCACCATTGGCAATGTTTTCCAAGTTTATCACACTTTTATTTGTAAGGAATATTTCAATCCTAACCTCCAATGGTTATTTGTAAAATTATCTTGCTCTTATATGACATCATAAATGGTGTCATTCTACCTACCATTGGCTACAAACTGCTCAATCACTTCAAGGAGCTTCACAAACTTGTCTCTAGCTTCCTCAGGATCTTCTTGAGACATACCTTGATTTGTATCCCCTTGATCATGTTCATTAATCTTGTCAATCTTCCTATCAATATCTTCACCAAGAGATATAATCTATTAAAGGTTTTCAATGTATTTAATGAGTTCAAAATACTAATACCATTCTTCATTGAGATCTTCTTCCTATCTCATTTAAGGGAAGACAACTTCTTTAAGGCTTGCAACCTTATTATCACCACTAATCTTCCCACTAGTGCCTATAGACCTATCTTGATATTCAAATTTGTCAAAGATATCAGACTATTCTTGTTATTTTTTAAGTATATCATATCCTTCAAGATCTGATGTAACTTGTTCCAAAGTTATCATACCAAGATCATTAAGCTCTTCTAAGAAAGCATTGTATAATTGTTGCCAAACCTCATCAAATTTCTCTTGCTTATGAAGAACCCTCACTTCAACCACTATTGTAGGTTATTATTGGAACTCTTCAAGATAATGTTCTAAAAGATGATCACTCTCTTCCTCTATGAAATATGGAAGCTCATCTACCCAAGAAATGCTTAGTTCATCATGTTTATCTTATTTTATGCCTACTTAATCTTTTCCTCTATGAAGGGGACTACCAATGGTGATATATTCATCATATACACTAGAGACACACTCTTACTAAGCTCCAATATATTAACTTTCTTCCCATACAATAGGTTCTCCTTTCAAATGGGAGATGGTTGGAGGGTAAGATGATTTTCTTTGGTGGTGGAGGAGGAAGAAATTATTTCAACAGATTCTAATTTTCCTTATTCCACTCAACAATTAGATTATAAACCTCTAATGTACTTTGAGAATCATTAACATATAATACTTGAGGGATAGGTTAAGGGCTTGTGAACCTTGGAATACCCTTGTCTTGACTTCTCACCTTTTCTCTCTCTCGATCTTTGGATTGTATATGAAGAGTTTCCTTGTTGTGTCTTCTATAATCTATTTTCTCTCTTGATTTTGGATGGGCATAAGAGGAGATTCATTATCAAGGATTGGCATGATGTAATTATGACTTATAGTATAATAATGCCTCTAATATGGAATGGTTTTAAGCTCTTGAATAAGAGTGGATAAAGCTTGCATAGGATTAGGATTTTTTTGAGCTTTAAATTTCTGATAATATATTGCATCTTATAGAAGGTTTGGTGCCAAAAAAGTCTGACTTGAGGTTGAAGAGGGTAATTGAGGTTTATGGTATTAGACATATTATTTTTCCCATCTTACTAACCTATCCTCCATGCATTAAGTTAAATCTCTTATTCCCAACTTTTCATTGGTTAGGACATGTTGGTTTCCTTCCTCAAAAGTTACCCACTCACAAATTGAAAATTGTAATGAGTCCCTTAGTGTTTGAATTAGATGAACAGGCACAAATTTTCTAATCTCGACTCTTATATCCATCTTTCTCATTACCAATTCATTATTTAACATTCTCATGAGTATCTTATAGTCTTTCTCTTTCTTAGCTTGAACTTACCTAGCTATATACTCCTATTTATACCTTAAATATTACTCATGGATAAAGTACTAATATGAAATTTCTTACTACCTATTGCACTCCCTTATTCTATCATTCTCTTTAATATTCCTCTCAAACTCAATTATTACCTATTTATAACTTTCTTCAGGTTGTCTATGGGAAGAATGACTTTGCCAAGACTGATTGGGAGATGAGCAAGGGTGGGAGTTGGGTAGGTGCTAGGACAAGGTTTATATGTTACTAAAGGGCTACTTAAATATAATTCATGAACATAAATATCTTGATGTGAAGGATATGTAGTTAATGAATATTCATTTTCATCAAAATAATTGTGAAGCTACATAACAATGTTTTGATATCTAGGCACTTAGACCACTTATGCCAGTTGTAAATTACTTGGTGTCACCATTGATGTTTGTTTTGATGTTTCCATAGGCTGATTTACTAAATATCAACACCAAAAAATATTCAATGAATTAAATCCTTTGTCCCATAGGCATGCTAAAACTATTATCACACTAAATTACACCCTTGAGGAATTTTCTCAAGCATCCTCACTTAGGTTATTGAAAGGAGACACCTATAGGTTGTGGGTTTCCTAATAAATGAGTAAAATCTCTACATATGGATATATCACTTTATGTTTCACCTTGAATCTACAACTAAACCTACTACTTGTTGGGAAAAGGGTAGGATATAAATGAAAACAACCTAACTAAGGAGGTGATACACCAAACGTTTTGACCACTACCACACATTTGTAGATGCAAAATAAGCATATATCTACCTATTCATTAAATAACCCTATTTTATTCTTATTACATGAATATTTAAATACGAAGGTGATAGCTGATGATTAGGCTAGGAGGGATGATTTCCAATAGGTCTAAAGACACTAATGGATGATCACCTCACTTAACTTTCACAAGACTACTCAAACACTCCATATGACCTACAAGAATGAGTTTAAATTACATATAGGTGAGATAATGAGACAACATGTAAAAAAGAACTGAATCAACACTAAACAAGATCAATCAACAATACACAAACACTACAATATAGTCATAAGAGAAGGTAAAACCTATGTGTCTATTTATTTTATGGCTTAGAAAATGAGTAGGGATTCACCAAACTCGAGTGGAGGATCCCTCAAATACCTTTCAAGGATTTAATATATATAATAAATAATATGAGATAGATAATATGGATGTTGGATAATCCCATGACAATTTCCATCCAACTCAAATCAATTACGATCCAAATGGAGGGTGAGAGAATAATTTTATCATCTTCCTCAACAAGTGTTACTTTATGTTGATGATGCATTCATAAAGGTGGAATAGGAGATCATCATTGTCCCCTATGATTCATCTTCTCATTCATTAAACTATCCATTCTTAGATTAGGAGGAGTTACATGTCTTTGATTTGACATATGGTAATCTTGGTCATGTTTCTTAGAGTCTTACCACATCATCCTTAGCCAATTCAATGCCTCTATCATCTTGGTGAGGGTGAAAACTTAGATAAAGATTATTCAAATTGATAGCAACATCATATAGGTTTAATATAATATCATGTTATCCTTTTTTATCTTGTAGACCATCTCTAAGGACTATCATGTAGATGTATCTAGTTTCTTAGGAGATTTTGATGACATATCTACTTGCCACTAGATGCCTTGAGATATATTTTATGAAATAACTTCTATATATTGTTTAGGTGTCTTGAAAACTTATACTATATTGTAGATATTGTATGTCTCCTTAAGAGTCCTCAAAAACTTAGTCATCCATGAAACCAAGTTGAATAAACCAATATATGATTCATGTTCCTATTAATACAACTCTCTTGAACATGAATATAATAAGACTACCTGTAACCCAAGGAAATTTTTTTTTTATGACCAATAGAGACTTTGAAAGGGTATATCCAATTTTCTAACAACCTTAAAGGGTCTACAATTAGGTCTCCTTTTGCAAAAATAGTGAGATAATCTTCACCCTAGTCTATGTTAAGGACATTGTTAGCCTATATGTAATTTTATGGGTATTATATATCTTTTATGGAGACCAATATACCTTTTCCCATACTCAAAAAGTCTTCACAACTAGTCATGATGCTTTCAACAATCAAATCCTTGTAAATGAGTCTAAAATTGCCACTTCTAGGCCATTTCGCATACCTTATACTCTCTACATGTGCCAAAAAATGGATATATAAGATGATAATTAGACCCACCCAAGACATCAATTAACTTCCATGGCCAATCAAATGCACTAAGTTAACTTAGAAAGTAAAACTTAGTCATTGAGTATTTAGAAGGGTTCTAGGAGGATTTAAGGTGCTTTTCTTTATTAATGATTGTTCATAAAGTTGAGGGCCTAAAATTATGAACTGATGTTACATTTTTGTAGGATAACCCTATTAATATCCCTAAGAGGCACTTTGTCCCATGAAAAACTTCCTTCAAGTTATGAGTAAATGATTATGTGTTCTCGAGCTCTTAGGGATGTTTTAGGGCAGTTTTGAGTGTTCAGTATTTTTAAGAATTATTCATACTATAAAGTAACTTGATTTATAAACCAAATTCATGAGTTTGTATTAGAATATCATATTCAAGACATATAAACCACATTCATTCCAATGTATTTTCTTAATGAATCTCTGAGCTTCAAAAGTAGCCTCTCAACATTGAAGGATTGTGTGTAAGGACTAAGAAAGAGTTTTAGGACTAAAAGCCTTGAAAATGCATATTATTGATTATAATTTCATCAAATGGATTTATAAAATATTATACCATTTATCTAAAATATTTATAATATTCATTAGCTTTCCAACAATTTTTACAACTTAATATGCCTATTATGAAGGTTTGATGGTAGTTTTGATGTTATGACCCTAGCAACCCTATTCAGAGGCTTTTTTATTAAAACCAATATTAAATAAATTATTACAAAATAATTTATGTCCCTTAAATATTCATTAACCATATAAAATATAATTTTAATACAAAAAACACATACTATCTTCAAACTCATGGAGATAGACTTGAAGTTCTCCATTAGGCATGTCTAGGCTTCTCCTAATTATCTCTATGTGCATTCCACCTTTATTGAAACAATTTCTCACTCTTTGGTTAGTTTATAAATCATATTTGGCCTATATAATTTTATAATGAGGCACAAATTTCCTTAGGAATCTCAAAACACCTTTCTTTTTTCAATATTTTGATCCTTTAAGTAAAAAATGAGGACCTACCACTCTATAGAATAATAGGTCTACATTTACCCCATTTAAACCATTAATGACATAAATATTAGATATCTTAGCCTAGTAGTCATATTATTAAACTTTATTAATTGTTTACAAGGTGAACATCCTTTTTAAAACATCTCAATATGTCATCAACATTTGACTAAGTCTTGTCATAGTCATTTTTACACATAATTCAATCACTGGACTAAGATTCTTGAGAATTACCACTTGGAACCTCTCATCAAGAGTGACTATGAGTTATTGTAACTTTGTTTGATGGTTGTAATATTTACTAATATACCTTTCAATAATGTTCCAAACCTTTCTTGAGGTGTATAACCCATACAATATGGTTGTTACAAGTTTTCAAGACCGTGCTTTTTACGTTTGAGCCTATGCATTGGAACATTACAAGAAAGTCACTTGAATTAATAGTATTTTGAAATAAATAGTATAAATATTATGATAGGTAAATATAGTTTAATTTAGGAATCAAGGATGAGTTACATCATTCACTTGATCTTTTCATGGGCTCAAAGAGCTCTTTTAATGTTCTACTGGTTGACTCAATGTAGTTGAATACACCTATGTGAACTTTCTTGGACATTGAATACTTATTAACACCTTGGATATATCTAATGAGCATGTTGGATGAGTTATTAATTTCAAGGAGTTCAAATCCATTCTAATATATACCTAGGACCATTTCATCTCTCTTAGAGTATTGATTATCCCACCAAAATAGTGAGGAAATACCTTCCTCTTGTTAAAATAAGTGCATGCATAGTTGACCATGTTCTAATTATACCCTTACACACTATGAGATAACCATACAACCATAAATGTGTCTCCACAAACCTTTAAATATAAACCCAAGGGGAAAACTGATCCCATGGGGTTTTAGAAAGGTTTTATAGAGGCTTACACTCTTAAGGATGGTTCATAGAGTTAGGAGCCTTAACTATGAACCTATATAAAAAATGGAAGGTCATATGGGTGGTCAACATACCATAGGATAATATTATTCAACTCTTCTTCTTTCTCATATAACAACATTAAACATGTTGAGTTCCTTGGCTTGCCAAGAACATGATATAGGACTTGGATAGGTTTTTGTCCATTTTTTCCTTGTAAACACCATCTAAGATAATTTTGATCATAATGGAAGATAGGGGAGATTTTAGTAATGATTTCCTTTACAAATTTTGTTTCACACTTTCACTCTGCATTCCCATCCCATTTTCATAGCCATGGACCTAGTTTTGCATGATAAACTTGCTAGAATGAAAACATGGCTTGATGGACCTCCATAAAATATGTTCATGGGGTTGTTCCTAAATTTCATACTATGGACGTAACATGAAAACACCTTCTTGACTACCAAAAATTGACATTATGCCCTTTTAAACATCAAATTAAAGAATAATAAAATTTTTAAGGTGAAATAACATGAGAAACGAGAAATTTTTATGTTATTTGGTTAATTTTATAGGTCAAATGAATGCAATATATCATTGTAAAAGTGTCAAATTACTTCAAAAAGACCTTCCTTGACATGTAATATCCTTGAAATAGCTTGGATAATGTTAGTTTTGACATGAAATAGCTTGAATAAGCATGAAAAAAAATATGACAATTACCTTAATTTATCCAAATGTACCTTAATTTATCCAAACTCTTAATAGAGGCCTTAATTATACCTCAATACAACTTTAATGGTCATGTTTTGAACTAGATGGGTTGACTTTTGGCCTAAGGAGGCCAAAATGATCAATAATAACATTGAGCTCCTTCACATGTGCCTATCATGATCTCCTCAATATGTAATTCAAAATTAATAACTTCTATTTCACTAATCCGTTATTGCATCTTCATATTATTATCCTTTCCAATTCACCAAATCTATATACTCCTTCTCCCATTCTCAACTTTCTTGTGCACTTTCTCATACATCTCTTGTATCCACTAAAATTATTCAAATTTTTTTCTTATTATTACCTAATTTTTCCTTTGGGATAATGATACAAATATTACAAATTGAAAATGGTAAAATTATCTATTCCTTAGGTAATTCAATCTCATATGCATTGGATGCAAAATTTTGGAACACACTGCATGCCCCAACCTTCTTCCATTGTAATTTTTCATATATTCCTTTCAAAAACCTTTCCATACTTATGTGTGATGATGATGATGATGATGATGATGATGATGATGATGATGATGATGATAATAATAATAATAATAATATGATTCTATTATCTTAAAATATATGCACTCTATATATTTTAAGTGATTATTTACAATTATTTATGTACTTTTTTTTGTAATTTATACATGTATTTAACAAATTATTCTACCTCTACTCTCCTCGTTCTTTTTTCCCTAATTTCATGTCGTTTTAAATCAAATATTAGACTAATACCATAAAACAATATCAGATTATGTCCAATTTTTTTTATAAAATTTATAATAAACTTCATCTTACACCAAAACTGAATCCCATGTTCCTATATTTTGACCAATAAAACATCACAATGTGTTACTAATACTTAATTTGGATATATTTATCTATCCATCCACCTAATAATGATATGGTGAGATAAACTATTTATTGGTATTTATATTATTCCATAATGTCCTATATAAATCTCCATAAAATTTTATATCTTTATAAGATACTATATTGCACAGAAATCCATGTAATTTCATAACTTCCCTATATGGTCTATAAACATAAGTTTTATTGTATGTGACAAAATATTAAATCTTAGATATGATTTAAAACATGTAATAATTTTATCTATTTTCTTATGTATTCCTAGAATAAAATCCATTATGATATGATCTCATGGTCTCTCTCGATTAGGTGTAAGTTGATATGACCATATGTTATGACATTAATTTTTCCAACTTTAAATATATACACACTTGAAAAAAATTCCACATCCACAATCTTTGATCTAGTATTAAAGCACTATTTATGCAACATTATTCATGCAACACTATTCACTAATGATATAATATACACTATTCATCCTAATGAGGTGTCACAACACTATTAATTATTACATAGGTGGCATGGGGCACATTTTTATGGAATAAAATGGATCACATGTGGTGTAACAACCTTATCTAATGAGATGATCTTCCTTTTTGACCTTTGACATATGACTAGATTTTACTATTCACTTAATAGTGTTCACATGTGATGGGTGGCACAATTTTCCTTGGTGGAGCCTTTGTCATTTTTCATCATTCATCCCATGAAGAATATATCATAGCATTCTTGGTCATCACTCTTAATTTTCATCTTTCATCCATGTGTGATGTGGGGCTTAATATTTTTTTGTCTCCCTTCTTCCTTCTTATTCTATAGATTAATGTATCAATGGCTTGTTGAGCTAGGCGAGTTTATGTGAAAGGCTTGTGAGATGCCTTTGGAAGCCTCATTGGTTAGTGTAGGATGAGTTTGTAATTGAGAGAGATAATCTTGGTAGAACTTGTGTGAAGGCATGCATTGAAGGCATGGCCTATATAAGTGTAAATCTTTGTTTAAATCTATTGAAATGTAATGTTATATTGATTTAATTAGAATTGTGGGAGGAATTTAAATGATGATATTATGTTTTTAATGGGAGTATGGATTATTTAATACATTTATGTGGTTAGAGGCCACATCAAGTGGTGTCATAGTAAGTTTGAATCTTGATAGGAGGAGAGTATGATAAAGACCATTACGTGAGTTTATGTTTTATTTTTTAGGTATGAAGATGGAAAATAAGAGTGAAATAATTCCAAGAGAGAGAAAATGGATGAAGAAGCTAAAGACATGGAGTAGATTATTGGAATTGTTGCTAGAAAGAGTTTTGGATTGTGATATTGCAAAAGAGGTTATTTGGGAGATAGTGGACTCCCTAAAAGCGAAGGTGGATGGATTAAAAATAGGGATTGCCACACGGAATATTGAAGAGTGCAACCATGGAGAGTTACAAATAAAGGAGAAGAAAGAGAATCATAAAATTTCCATGGAAGGAAATCTAGGAGAAGAGGCTTGTGAGTAGTCCTTAAATGAAGGCATCTAATAAGAGATGCATGTGATTACAGAAGGCAACTAGGAAGAGATACATAGAGAAGGATAAATCCTCAAACACTAGGATATGGAAGTGATTTTTTTTTATGAATAATATGAAGACATCCTTGTGAAGGATGATAGAGATGAATATGAGGAAGAGGGAAGCCATGAGGAGATGAAATTTTTCATGATGTAAATAATGGAAGTGAATGATGTACAAGTACGTGCACATGTGGAGGAGGTGATGGATAATGTTTATGCAATAAAATACATGTGTAATAAATTAATGTTGTAGGTGTTGAAGATGAGTTGAAATCTTCTTTGGATGAATACATGGATGAATATTTGGTTTGTTTTAATATTACAACCATAGAGGATATTTTTGTGCAAGAGAGTGAAAATGTGGATGAGGAAATGATATATAATGTATCCATGAGAGAATATCTACAAGGTAATATGTTTTGTGGTGTGAATAATAAAAAAAAAATTGGATTATGTGTGAAGAAATATAAGTTGGCTTTAGGTGGAGGTGGACATGTAGTGGTGGGCTAGATCTCACATGGAAGGCTAATATGCATGATAAAGCATTTTACTAGAGGAGGAAAATATATGATGGTGGGATTTTCCACAAATCTAAATCCATTATAATGTGGATATGTTTCTAGATGAGGAAGATGGTTTGTGGTCCCATGAGGACCATTTTGAGATTAGTACGTAGATGTCAGAAGTGGAGAAGGAAAAGGGATATTATCTTTGTGCACTAGTGTGTTGGAAGGGGACATCATGGTAATTCTTCCTAGTGACCAAAAGGGTGGTTATACCACTCACCCCATCTATGAGATCAAGAGATCACATTATTTACCTTGGATGTCTGACATAGGAGCATCCAAAAGATCAGACAATCTTGCATCACCCAATAATAGATTAGTTTGTTTTCTGCCTTTTTGAAAATAAATGGCACAGATAAAATCATGAAAACTTCTAGGAGCTAAGTTATTTTCAATTAGAGTACAATGATGTGGTGGTAAAACATTTCTCATGCAATGTTATTCATGCATCACTATTCATCCTAGTGAGGTGTCAAAACACTATTAATGATTAGGACTAGATTTTACTATTCACTTAATAGTGTTCACATGTGAAGGGTGGCACAATTTTTCTTGGTTTATCCTTTATCCTTTGTCATCATTCATCCCATGAAGAATAAGGCAAAACATTCTGGGTCCATGCTCTTAATTTTCATCTTTCATCCATATGGGATGTGAGGCTTAATGTTTTATTATCTCATTTCTTCCTTCGTATTATATAAATGAATGTATCCATGGCTTATTGAGGTAGGTGAGTCTATGTGAAAGGATTGTTAGATTCCTTTGAAAGCCTCTTTGGATAGTGTGGGCCAAGTTTGTAATTGAGAGAGAAAAACTTGGTATAGCTTTTATGAAGGCCTGAATAGAATGCATGGCCTATGAAAGTGTAAATTTTTGTTGAAATCTATTGAAATGTAATGTTATATTGATTTAATGATAATTATGTGAGGAATTTAGATGATGATATTATGTGTTTAATGGGAGTATGGACTGTTGGATCCATTCATGTGGTTGGAGGCCACATAAATCTTCCTAAGAAAAAAATATGTTCTCATCCAACAAGACATGTTTTTTAATAAAAAATGTCACCACTATGCTTATGTTTAATAATTGTATTTCTCATCAAATGTCTATGTATACAAAATTTCACTCCTTAGAACAATAATCCTTCATGCGTGAAATAGTCTAACCATGTATTTTTATCCATGCCTATTAGTTTTATGAATTAATTACATAATACTCAAATATTAATCTTCAATATAAATTTTCATCACAGAATTAAATCATATTACTTTTACTTGAATCTTATTCCACAAGAGACACATTATAATTAATATATATGCAACTTTATTTGACTTACCACTCTTGTGATTCAACATAAATAATTTGATTTTTTAAACTAAACCCATTTTATATTTATTAGGATTATTTTTAATTTAAATTTTGTGAATTTTAACTTTTTATGGTATGCGTGCAATAAAAACTATATTTAAAATAAAGACTGCCTATAATTCTTGATCATTTACACTATGTTGTATAATTTTGGATCATATAATGAATACATAATTTTCAAATCACTCATATTATTTGTCAATAAATGGGCTTAACTTTTTGACTCATCATAGATCTTATTTTTGTACCACTTCTATTGCATTCAACCTAAAATAATTTTATGAAATTAGGAAATTAGATTATTCATTTTTGTAATCACTTTGCTCTTCAAACTCTATAAGTTTTGTTCTACTTCTATTGTCCACAAAAAATATTTTATCTTAACTCTCATAACATTTTTGATTTTAGTGAATGTCCTACTAAAGTTTATCATAAGTTCATATATAATCCATGAAATCATCATGATTCAAATGTGATCCAAGGTGATTTCCATTCAAGGATAGTGCACACATTTTATATAACCATGTTCAAACATTTTTAGGAAATCATAAAACCTATATATAGAAAATACTATTTAATGAATCTCCCAATGGCTAGCTAGATAGGATGGAATCAATGACATAGGTTTCATAGATCTAGAGCTAAATCCTTGTTAAATCCATGACATGTGTAGTGTGGCATTGGTACCCTGCCTACACTTTAAATTGTCTATAAGAGACCTTAAGGTAGGGTTATATATTATACATGTGATCTAGAAAAAAAACACTTCAAGATATTATATACACAATCCCACCCCCACATACACTTTGTGGTGTATCCTAAATAATAAAATGGGTGAAATTTATAAACATATTTACATTGCAATTGGAGGGTGCGGATAAATTCTAATACATATATAAAAGGATATCTACTTAGGTGTATAATATTTATATTAAATGATGAAATTTTAAACCCTATGATGTTAAGGTACATTTTTATCTACTAAGGTACAAGGTTAAGTAGGGTAGGAATACTAATTTACATTCCAATTATTGGCTTTTATCACACATCACTACTTTAGTTTTGGGGAAGAACAAAAACTATTATTATTTTTAATAATGGTATACTAATATGGATAATGTTGAGGATTAAACTTATGATTTAAGGGATGTGATCCATTGGATCCTATCCATCATACAACCTAAGGAATAGGATGAGGATTTTTAGGATGATTTCAACCATGGTCCATCTAGTTGGGTGATAATAACTAGTCTATTAAGAAGGACATGACATGGATACTATATATATATATATATATATATAGTATCCATGTCATGTCCTTCTTAATAGACTAGTTATTATCACCCAACTAGATGGACCATGGTTGAAATCATCCTAAAAATCCTCATCCTATTCCTTAGGTTGTATGATGGATAGGATCCAATGGATCACATCCCTTAAATCATAAGTTTAATCCTCAACATTATCCATATTAGTATACCATTATTAAAAATAATAATAGTTTTTGTTCTTCACTAAAACTAAAGTAGTATATATATATATATATATATATATATATATATATATAGGCCCAACATGGAATACAAATGCTACCATGGATAGACTACTACATAATATTTAGGTGGGGTTTCTATCTAAGAATAATAATCTCATAAAAATGGGGGATATTTTAAAACTCTATACCAACTACGAGGAGAAGTGTAAGGAGGAAGTAACCTTAAATATGTTATATTTATCTATTATAAGAACATAAATATGTTTAAAGAGAAATATGGTCCTGAATGGGAAAATATATTCAATAAACACACATTAGACAAACTAAACAACACTAATGATAAAAATGGACATGGGAGAGTTGTGGTCACTTAAAATTATGAAGATTAATCTAAAAAGTTGAGTACTAATGATAAAGAGGTTATTTTAAGACTTTTTTAAAAATACCTTATGTATGATACACCACCACCTATCATAGACAATGAAATCTCTAATTGATCTAACACTGTTTTACTCAAGAACCAACAATCTACTTCAATTTTTTATTCCCCTCCTTCAAAATCTCATCATCACGATTGCCCAAAACAATATATAAAATTGGCTCAAGGTAATTCAAACCACACAAATTATTATTCTAAAAATTTATATAAAAAATGATTCTCTACATATTGATGATTGTTTGGAGTTAATAAGATAGAAAAAGGAAAATAATTAAATAATTAAAATAATTAAAGGAATGGTTTGGAATGGTTTAGTGTTTCAATGTTCATTAAAGAAGGATCAGATATGGGTGGATTTGAATACTATAAACCACCTCCCAAATGGATGTTTTATGATCCCTTTCTACCAAATATAGGAGAAAGATATTATACTTATATGCAAGTGTTGGTACTAATACTCTTGTAAATTTGAGATTAAAAAATGGGAAGTAAACTCTAAAAGGGAGTTGAAGGATTAAAAAAGTTGTATCTTCTAAGGTTTTATGAATTTATAGTTTAATATTATAATTTAAAAGTCTTGAAACAAGTTGGGGATAACTTAAACAACTTTTGTGCAATGAATCTAAATCCTTCAATATTATGTATCCTTGGTATGTGAGGATGAGTATAGTAGTTTATTCCCATGATCCTCTACCAGAATACATCTCTATTTTAGATGATTTTAAGGGTTTTTTTTTAATGATTTGATATGTACACCACATAACAAGAATATGTTTTCTATATTTGTCCACAAGAAACAAATTGTAATGGTAAAATGGCTTTTTTTAGTTTTAGGTAGAGAATAGAAAATAAACCATTACTAATTCACTACAAAAAAATAATGTTATAAAAAAGGATTATCCTTAGTGGATCTAAGGGGTTAATATCAATGGGAATGCTTCATAATAGAATAATTTTTTGAGAAATAGTTTAACTAGGGAACCTTTACGTAATGTAACTAATAAATTGAAATGAGTAACAAGGTTAGATATAACCTTGTTTTAATCAAAGCATAGGCGAAACATGTTTCAATTTTATATTCCCTACAAAAGAGAAGTTCAATGACCATAAGGAGGTGTCTACTATTATTTTTCATACAAACATAAGTAGGTGTTAATCACATAACACACCAAGAAGGTGGGGGGTGAATTAGTGTGATTTAAAATTTTTACTTTTTTATAATTAATGTCCATAATAAAAACATTCACACAAGGTATATCTATTAAGAAACATAAGATTTAATTTGAAAACCCTCTCTTGAGAAAAAACACAAACAAGAGATACTTGGATCTACCATCCAAATACAACCTCAAAATAAAAATTCTTTTACAAAATTTATAGGCACCAACCTACTTGGAGACACATATCCTTACCACCAAGAACCAACATAGAAAGAGACAACAATTTCTTCTTTATGAGGAACTCACCTCCACTAAAATATTATTTCACCACACTATTATTACTTCATCAATGAATGATGGTAAATTTAATCTCCTCTCTTCTCCACAAAAAAATTGCTTATACTTGAACAATAGAAAGAATTAATTATTCACACATTTATCTATGTATCTTCTCATTATGTAGATTTAAATTCATTTTCACAAGGGAGGCAACCTCTCCAAAATACAACCATACACCAAAAGAGACATCCTTTCATTTAATTTTTTATTTTAGCTAGGGCACATAATTTCCAAAAAGGGGTCAACCTATAGAGTTTTAATTAAATTTGGCCTAGTTTAGAGAGTTGGGCTTTCTTTTATAGGATCTTAAACACAATAGATAGGTCCTTTCATTTGTGGGCATTGATTTATGAAAATATAATGTTTTTTAGATTAATGATAATCATATTTCCATTAATTATAATTCCATTGACATCTATTAACATTAATGCTAATTTCATTGACATCATTATTTCAATAAGAACTTCTTTGACATCAACGACAAAATTTCAATAGTAGGGGTTATAATGAATTGGAAATTTTAAGTAGAATGAAAAAATTAAACTAGATTTACCTTCTCCCTTACTAGATTTATGTATCCTCTCATCTTATATTTATTCTCTTTATCCATTTCTTCCAAAATTTTAAGTAGATTTGATGATAATTTGAATTCATAGAGGTTGATTCTTACTCTTTTTTTACTTTGTATTCACATGGGAGAGTCATATTATTCAACATATATTTTACACTTAGAGGAGTATGAGGTTTATTAACTATGTAGGAGCTATAAAATGTTTTTTTAATTTATATTCCATGTCATTTTAAATGTGGGTGAGAAGAAAATTATTAAATATTTTATTCCCAACCAACCTTTTAAATATCACTTTGGGGTTGATTACGATTGCACTTTTTTTTATGGATCATAGAAAGAAATTTGGATTAGATTTTGTAAATTTATTTGACCACTAATGTAAAGGGGAAAGAATATATATTTTTTCTATTTTTATTCAAAAGTTTATTAATTAAATACTTAAAAGGTTGTATCCTCTTGTCACAAACCATCATGCAGTTGGATCAACATGTTATGTAAAGAATTTTTTGTCACGTTTTATATGCATTGGGTTGCTATAGTTTTACTCCATATTGGAAGATAATATGTGTTCTATATTTATTTATTTTTAAATGGAAGGTTGGTTTAAGTTTGTGGAGATTTCATTTTGTATTCCATTTGAAAAATTTGGCTATAGAAGATACTAATTTTGTGGGTTAATTTGGTAGAATTTTAGATTTATTTGGAATATATGGCCTCTCTCTAGTTTTGTTAGGATAAATAATCTAAAAAATTAGTATTCTAAATTATTTTAGTTATGATTTAGATTTTATATGGATATTAAATAGTTTTATTTTCTATGTAAGTTCTATGGTAGATACATCACCCTTGTTATTTGATTTTTTTAATTTATGTTGTAAAATATTTAGGTTCTTTTCTATGGAAGATGTTTTGTTGCTATAGAAGTTGTTTTTGCTTTAGTTGTAGAAGATTTTATATTTTTGTGTGTTTTTTGGAGACATTTAAACACATTATTTTTGGTAGATAATTATATTTTAATGATTAAACATGTTCTCAATTTCATGTTTTATGTGTAATCTTAAAAGAATCTTTGGTTTTTTATGGTAGATTCCCTTGATGCAACTCATGTAACCTTCAAATTTTTGGTTTGATATATTGGATATTATTGTAATAACTTATTTAATTTATGAAAAGGTTAAGGGACCCCACACCCTTATTTTACTGATCAAAAATAAAACTCAATCTAAATTTTTTATTTATTGAAGCTAATTAATTACTTATCTTAACATAATTATTGAAACACTTGTCTTAAATTCATTAAGTTCTCGTCCATTGTCTTAATTAAAATAATTATGTCATATAAATATATTATGAAAACATCACTAAAAAATAATTTATTACTTTAGCTCAATTTTTCTAGTCACAAGGGTCGACTCTATAGGTACTTATTTTTTTTATGTTGCTTTTGTATGGACTTTTTATATGTTTTAGATTGCTCTCAAAGGATTTTTCTTTCTACTAAAGTTAAGTCCAGACATGGCTAGGGGTTATCCCTTATGGGAGTTAAACTCTAGTTTGGATCTTATTTGGAGGTTTTGGATCTATTTTTAGAGATTGGAACCATGGATTTGTTGTGGTTTTGTAGTGGAATATGCAAATGTTGGCTCTATTTAGAAGTGGTATCCAACTCTATGATATGAAGTTTTTATATGGTTTCATCCTAGGGGATTATTTGAAGTCCTCTAGATTTATTGATGTGATTTGGAGAAGGTGGGAGATTTAGCTAAAAAACTTGTTTAAGTGTATTACAATTATTTCAAAGATGTTTTTTCAAACCTATTTAAAGGAATGACCTTATGTGATAAAAAAACAAGTTTTAGATCTTATGGGAGGATTTTCAAGACTTATAAATATTTTCAAGCAACTTGCAATATTTGATTCACAAGAGTGAATAAAGCAACAAGGAAGAGGGAATCATTTAGAAAAATGGTATGCTTAATCATTTTGTTATCCTCAAATGTGAGGATGCTCCTCAAACTAGAAGAATTGAGGATTTGATATGGTGCTTGCCCAATGAATTCTTATAGGAATAATGCTTCAGTTGGTTTTATGGATTCCTTATGGAATCCGTCTATAATTCTTTCTCTAAAATCTCCTTAGATTCTCTATGGGAGACTTGGCCTCCCATTATACCAAGGATTGTTATTTTTAGATTGTTATGGGATCCCTTGGGATGATCAATTAGATATTTAGGTTTCTTGTTCTTGTTTCCATTTTTGGATGGAAATGGGGTTCTATGAAACCTCCTTGCTCTTTTATGGATTTTGGTTTTTGATCCAGTCAAAATCGATCTACAATCTATTAGGGACCCCTCTGGTCTTTTTATTTTCATATTATCTTTGTCATATTTATTAGGTTTGGGTCTTATAAGGACCCCTAAGGTTATTTTTTCTCTTGTGGATGATAATTTGGTTATCTCTCTAGTTGGTTCTATCTATTTATGGTGTGATTTATTGTTTCTATTTTTAGAATATTGGTAGGAAACCTAGATCTCCTTTTATATCTAGGGATAGATTCCATGCCAACTTTCAAAATTGGGTTCATATTTAATCAGTAAATTTAAATGTATTTTTATAGTCATCATATTCCTTGATAAATATTTATGATATCTACTCTTCCTATTAATATCTATAAAGTATTCAATTTAATAAAATAATGCATAAAATTATCCATGCAAGGGAATGGAATAATCTTATTAATGACTATTTCATTATTGCATGTCCTCTATTATAAACCTTAATTTGATGTTGAGATTGATTAAACTATATATCAACTCAAACTTTCTTTTATCCAACCTTATCTCACATTTATTATACTTATATTCCACAACATATTTATGTGTCAATGTGTATTAAAATTATGATTTGTTTGTAAATATTCACCATATACTAAAAACCATCTAATTAATAATACTCCTCATGGGTGTAATACTATCTAGTAGATCAGTCAAAATAATCTATGTAAACTCACTCAACAAGTATTTCAATTCACATGAAATTTCCATATTATTCATCCATGATCACAAATATCATGGGCCTAAGATCAAGGCATTAAATAGACTCTCCTTCTTCATGTCTTTCATAAATATCTTTCTCAAAGAAATCAAAACCCTTACATTTTTTTCAATTTATTAAATCCTATCCTTTAAAGGATATTAAGTTTACTTCCTCAAATCCTTCATCAAATTATATGTTCTTGTGTGACTATCATGTT
The DNA here is from genome assembly GCA_037957365.1 of Torreya grandis. Taxonomy (NCBI): domain Eukaryota; kingdom Viridiplantae; phylum Streptophyta; class Pinopsida; order Cupressales; family Taxaceae; genus Torreya; species Torreya grandis. The sequence continues at coordinate 904,614 of JARHVA010005692.1, read as the reverse complement.
GATTTTTTTTTTATGAAACTACCAAATTATTCCAAGTTTCACATGGAATACATCCATTATAATTTTGTCATACTTTACTTTGTATGTATATCTAATAATATGGATAGTTACTAGACATTACTTATTCACCAAAATTTGATGTCACGTCAACAATCAAGATATTTTGTATGTGTTTTGATAGCAAACATCTTATAATGAAGATTATCAACCATATCTTATGAAATGATATTATCATTGTTTCCATTATCAACAATCACTTAGCAATAATTACCTCTATAGTTTGAAATGGCTTTTAATAGTTTTTTCCTCTCTTTAGGAAATATTATCTTTAGTTGGATTCATCAAAAAAATCTTCATTATGAGATATTTCACATTCTTGTCCCTCTCCATGATGCTTTTACATGACACTATCTTCATATATTTTCATGACATGTGAATTTAGTTAATCTCTTCTACTACATCCATAAGATATCAATAGATAATATAAAAACCAAGCACACAAATTATTTGAATTTCAACAAGGTCATCAAGAGAACCCCTAAGATGTGAATAATATAATTATTCTACTTATATCATCAAAATCAAAGCATATTACTAAAATTTCCACATATCCACAACAAGAATTACCTTTTTTAGGGTTTACTAGTACATCCATTCTTATGTTTACACTTCAATTTACTTCCATATAATCATCCCATGGCCTGATAACATCACATGATATCTAAAATTATGAATTCTAATGTATAATAAAGCTACTTATAATACTCCAATCATCTCTATAGGTACTACTCTTGAGCATACAATTATTTCCTTTACAAGCTAACCTATCTTAAATTGAGTAAACTCTTTTTCATGCTATCCCTTCTATGAACTCGTGATCTTAGTTACATAAACCTTTGGAACATGAAATTTCATGCTATACATCACTATTTGGCTTTGTAGATTCCTAACCTTTCTTTATACAAAGCAAAATTAATCTTAAATAACATTTGTGTGCATTCCAATAGTTTGTCTAGATTATATAGATAATGATAAATTGATGACAAAGCTTTCCCAAGAATTATATTATTTTTTCTCCTAGATGGTTTTATGATCTTCCTCTTAAATCACTAAAGGCTTTCAATCCTTTTTCAAATTAATTTTAACACAATTTTATATCAACATTGGTGAAAATTTATTATATTCATGATCAAATTTCAAAGCTCAAACATAGGTCTAATGAAATAATAAGTGAATATGTTATAAGATACGAGAATGTGCTAGTAAAAATCACAAATCAAATTTATAATAATGAGATCTAAGATATATTCACTTAATGTTTTTATCTTAGCTTTAAGAGTCTATTATGTTTGATAAATTTAATTATTTTGATGAGTCATGCCATATAGTCAAAGATCATGAGGTCAAATTGATCATTTTGAGAAGGAACACATATACTTAAAATTATTCTTCTAATTTAAATGTTAAATTTTCAAAGAAATCCAAATTATAAGAGAAAATACAATGAAATAAAGAATGAATCTAAAATTATAGTTAATTTTAACTCAGAAACAACACAAAATATTCAATTACAAGTCACACCAAGAAGGAAGTTCTCAAGGTTACTATCACCTCCTCATGTGTTATCGAAAATGAAACTTGAATTCAAGATCATCTCTCTTCCTCCACCAATGAAAGTATAAATGTCTAAACCAAAATATAAAATATTTGATAACAATGCCTATTGTGACTAACATTCATGTATCAGGCATTACACAAACAAATATTTTAAGCTCAAGCATAAAAATAAAGATATCATTAATGATAATATTATTTTTATTGGTAAAAATATTTAAGAGGCTAAGCCAAACTCAAATGATAATTCAAAGGTCAAAATTTACAAATATCCTTTTCTAAATCATAAAGAAATAAATAACAAAGACACTTCTATATTACATTATGCATATAATGATCATCTTCCTCCTTGTACACATGGGTATCCACCTAATAGGATAATTGGTATATTTACAAGTAACCAAACATCCCATACTAAGTACGATTACATTTTACTATAGTGAAGTTTTTAATGATGATTCAAATAAAATTTCACTCTTTGTTTAAGCATATATTGGCAAGAAAACCTTTCATAGTGTTATGAAAGATAATAAATTAAGCAAAAATGTATTCACAATAACACTTATTTACTCTCTTAGTTATATAGATCAATATTTATAGGATACTTATAGAGTTGTAAAAAAATTAGATGGTCATACATGAGATATTCTTGGGAATATAGTGTTACCTTTATAAGTGGTATTGTTGATACCTATAAGTTTATCACAGGTGTTCTTCATGTTTTTAGTAACACTTCTCATTTTATAATTCTAATAATTCAAATCATGAGTAGTAGGTTTTGGTAATCTAGTTACCTGTGGTGAAATAGAGGTAGAGAAAAATTAAACTATTCCATAAATTTATATTGATTGTTGGTTGGGAGCCACCATGGTATTTTGTGAATTTTGAAGTATCTATGCTAATATTAGTGAATTATGATCAAATTTATATACTAACAACTAATCTAAGTGAATATTTACAGTGAGATCTAAACTAGAGCAATTTGATAAAAAGGAAAAGGAAGGGTAGGGCAAAAATAAAGTATGTGATTCTTGATCTTTACCTTAAATACCATGATAAGGTTTCAATTTCAACTAAACATGCATTTAACCAATATATAATTTGAAATAGTGGATGCTCAAATCCATATCTGAGTAAAACATAAAACAATACAAGTATAAAATAACATTGCTTTAAAGGTTTACTACTACATTCAAATACCATTTTCACATCCTAATGAAGAGCAAGTAAAATGAAGAAAAGTTTAAGAAAATTCAACTAATCTAGCATAAGCACAAATTAACAACCCTATATCAAATATGCACATTCAAAATTCATAAGAAAACATTCAAATTCAAGACTTAGAACAAGCAATTGAGAGAGAAACCATGTGATAATTGATGCAAACAAATCTACATAAACTTTTCAATATTCATTACTTATATTATATACTCAAAATTCCCTCCATTTACAATATGGTAATATTTCCTTATATATAAGATCCAAGTAGTATATCAGTCAGTCATAAGATTACACATGTACAAAGACAACTATCTTTCTTTATAGTTATAGAATACACTTATCTTTCCCAAATGGACTGACCTATAGGCAAATATGCTAACAAACTATCATATACATGTACAAAAGAATATTCAATGTTAAAATATTACAATGATTTATAAAATTAAATATTAATTAACTAGTGGGGCCTGTGTTAAAGGGCTCCCTTGTTGCTCTTGGAGAATATCCATAGCTCTTTGATGCTACTCTTTGACAAGCTCTAAATCAATATTTGTCTTTAAGAGATAAGCATCTTCTTCATCATCCAAGTCATTAAAGTCCCTAACATTCTTTGTCATGGCCTCTTTGATTCTCTTAGCTTCTACAATATTTTCCTTAGTAGTGAAGATCATGCCCATGATTCAATTTTTATCACTCCCTAATTGGCCCTAGCTTTTATCTAAGCTGAATGAGCCTCAACCAGTCCTTCTATGTCCCTATGGATAGGATGCTCACCAAGATTTTGACCTCCAATGGGGGTTACACCAATAAAGGGCTTAAATATTTGAAAGGTGAATTCCTCACCTCCAACCATGTCCTTCTTGGTGGTTACCCTCTCTAATCCTATTATTTTTGGATTGAATTGTACATTGGTTGATGACATTGTGATATTAGGAGACTTTAAAATCTCTACCCATGTGATGCTTGAGGATCCTAGAGTATTCACTTGAGTACTAATTGACCTTACTATGTCAAATGATGTCCTCTCTTCCTCCTTTTTCATCAAATCCAATATCTATGGCTTGATTTCTTCATAAGCATCAATTTTAATTTTTTGGGTCAAGGCCCAAGAATGGGATAGAGTAGGAATCTTTTGCATTTTTTAATAAACAAAACATTTAGGGATAATGGGTCCATGATTGAGGTATTCATCATTGAACAAGTTGACATCACTCATGGGGTGGGTGAAGGTTAACTTGGGCTTCTTTCTCCCAACTGGGGCCAATGCCAATTCTGCTTTCCTTTTATGTAGGGGTATTATTAGAATCAGGTCCAAAGCAATTTCCTTCCCTTTATCTTGTTCTAATTCTTATTCTTGGGCTTGATTTTCCTCAATTTGTTCTTCCTCATATTCTAACCCATAATCTTTAACAAGCACCTTAAGTACATCCTCTATTATCTAATTAGGTTCCAATATAATCATATACAAGTACTATATAGGAGATTTTGGTCTTTCATGTGGGGATAAAGATGAGGCTTCCCTATGTCTCTCTTCCAACTTCTCTTTACCAAGTCATTGTGTTATTTATGCCTGAGGTTGTTATAGTGGTTGTTCTGAAGGGGGCCTAAAAGAGGGTCCAGGTAATAGATGATATTTTAGGGGTCCCATTTGCCATTTCTCACCTAGTGGCTTGCCATCTCTCCTAGTCAACCTAATCTCAAGCTTGATGTTATGCCTTTTCAATATAGATAATACATCTAAGACATAAAAGGCCTTAATTTATAATGGGTCATGGACCCCAAGTTGATGCTCATATGTCTCTTTTTTTTTTTTTTGACTTTAGATTATTGGTGATCACCTCATTATGGTCCCATTGTCTCAAGTAATATTTTTATAGGTTGAAAGAGTCCCTATGTTTGGAAATAACATTTACATGTTCCAAATTATACAACATAGTTTTATTGATTGTTAGAGGAAAGGGATGGGGAGGCCTTTTCTTTTCTCCTTGAAAAATCCATCTATATTATGAATAAAATAATAATCCACTTCTTATTTTGATATATTGTTTCATACATAGATGGGTAACCTTAGGGGTTGTGTCAAAGTCCCTTCAATCCTTATTATCATGCAATTAGGGTAGAACCAATTTCACATATTTCTTAACTAAAGGACCAACTCTACCCATGATAATTCCTATGATGGCTTCCACTATGGATGGATAAACACATTCACAAATGAACTACATGTGCCTGTATTTGAAAATATGAATCTTAGAGTAATGATGGGAGATAATGGGTCTTCCATAAGGTTACCAATTCTTAATGTTTAGGATTTGGGTAGAGGCTAAAAGGGAATCAAGTAGATAGGACATCATGTAAAAGTATTTTACTTTTTTTCTTTATGGCTATGAATTGTGACTTCAAATGGATATTGATCATCTCACCTAATAGGGGAGTGAGTCCATTGTCAACCATGAAGTAAATGTAGGGCACCTAGACTTTGTCAATTTGAGTGGTGGAGGGGGTTCCACATAAACTATTCAATAAGGTCATTATTATCTTGATTCCCTCCCTAAATTAGATAATTGGGATTTTGCATGTGGGATCCTGAATTACTTGGTTCCCATTAAGCATCCATAGGGCTAGGATTTTTTTCAAGTTATGCTTTCCAGTTTTTAATGGTGGACAAGTCTATTTGAGGCTTACATAGTTTATAGTAGATCTCAAAAGATAAATGGGAAATGTATGTTACTTTATTAAAAGTTTGATCATGCACTATCCAATCATTCTAAATTTTACAATCAATTAAAATATGAGCAAGGACATCAATGTAGTGTAATACCTCAGGCTTGGTGGTAGAATAATGGATGCTAATCATATAGATAGAGACTAGGTCATTGTACCTTCATAGAATGGTTGTATTTTTTATTCTTTCCTTGTCAAATCTTACATCTCTTTGATGGTCTAAAAAAATTTGGACAAGTTCATATTCCATTGTTCAATGCTACAATATCTAGGTCTATGTCCTTAAAGATTCTTCCCTCATTATCAAAGGTCAAATATAACTCTATATCATCCCTTTGTTATTGTCTATGAACTACCATGATTTTGAAAGTTATAATTACTTACCAAATGAATTATAAGTAGCCTTTAGGTCAATTCTCTCTTACTCGGATTACAATTGAACTCTCTTGGTTTGATTAAGATTGATCTAAGATTGAATTAGGGATTTTATGGATGTTTAAAGATGGTATGAAACTTTAATGGCAATGGAAATTTGAACTTAGGCTCATTCATGTCTCAGAATTGATTGAGACCCAATATGTTATACCTTTGCCTTTTTGATCACAAAAAATCTCTAATTTTGTCATTTTATGCTTACATGGTGGCCATGTGGCATCCATTTGATAAATTTCATAGAATTTTTCATAAATGCCTTTAGGGACTAGCCATTTTCTTTTGAAAATCCAATTTTTTTCTCTCACCATTGGATCTTTGTTAATGGATCAACGTGGATCATTAATCATGATCACAGGGTTTAAGAGTCATTGGATGCTTTATGTTATGCCTTGTGGTTGTGAAATTTGGCACTTTTAGAGGCCATTAAGGCTCATTGAAAAGTCTCTAATAGCTATGTGCCATTTGATCCTCCTCTCATGAGCCAGTGTGGACTATTTATCTTAATCCAAATAGATGCATGTGATTGGTTTGATGGATCAAATGCCTTAGATTGATAGATTATTTTACTTCCTATGATAAATTTACATGATGAAATATGGGTTATTTATCCTTCAAAATTATGATAAATTTAATTAGAATCACAACATAAGAAGGGACTTAGGTTTAAATAATTTAGGATAAGTTTTATTTCATGTTTAATAAACACATTATAAACTTTAGGATAAAGTTTTTTAGCCTAAGTTTTTAGAATCCATAGAAAGGGGACCCACGATAAATATTTTAGGATAAGGTTTATGTTGTGTTAATAAAAACAAAATATACTTTAGGATAAAATATTTATGTCAAGTTCTTAGAACATGTCCAAAGGGGCCAAATAATACAAGAACCAAATGTTAGGTTTTAACCTTATTAATAAACATGGGAAAACCTTAGGTTAAAAGCATTTTAAGCTAATATTTATGTCACAAGGACCTTTTAACATAAGGATTAATATAAATCTCTACCCTATGGTTTATTTCATTCAAATAAATGTAATTGGAACCTTAGGAAATAGACTAAGACTAAGTCTATGTCTTCGTATATTTAGACCACAAGATCATTTTATGATTTGAATTTTAGAGACCCTATGTGTGTGAACACCTTTTGAGGGGTCCCATTGATCTAAAATTCAATCCATAAGCTTTTATCAATGTTTTAAAGCATATCTCTATGTCTAAGAAAAATAATCAATTAGTTTAAATTTGATGGTCTCATAGACGTCAATTATAACCTCACAGATATCAAATGATGATCATGAGGATGTCAAATTTAAGTTAGTGGATCATTTAGTTTGATGGGATTAAAGTTGATGGTATCATAGACATCAATGATGATCTCGTGGAAGTCAAATAAAGGCCAAAATAATGTCAATTTTTGAAATCACTTTTGGTCCATAGACCTTGGATTTGATATGTTTTGTTGGGTTAATATTCATGATGAAGTGTAGAACATCAATCATAATATGAGTTGATGTACATCATTGGTTTAATTTACTGTGTGGGACCCTTTATTACCAATCTTAAAATATGGTAATTACATGTGGTGGATCTAATGGGATTCTTGGGCTTTTGACTTTTTAGCACCATGTTCACTCCATTGGATCATTTTTATACGAGTAGTCACAAACCAACAATCTTGATCTAGATACTTACACTTGATTGGCTCCTTTCATTTATTAAAGTCATAGCATAATTTTTATCCTAAGGTTTCATTATATTAATAAATACAATGAGACCTTAGGGTAAAACTTAGGCTAAGTTCATGTTTAATAAAAGAGGCCATTTAAATTTTAATGATGATTTCACATCATCCGATCCTTAGTCCTGCTTAAGTGTAGATCATTAATCATGATCATAGTGATCTTACGAGATCGGTCTGATGGACCAAAGATTTGATTTTTTGGGCTTCCTATGCTCTATTCGATCATCCTCTAGCAATGAAGTACATACCATTAAATTTACAAAGAAGCCAAGGGATCAAATTAAGACACAAGTTAATAAGAACATAGGCTAAAGTTGTAAGACTAAGGTCATGTTCATGTTGATAAATATGAATGTGGCCTTAAGGCTAAAACTTTAAGATAAGTTGACTATAAAGGAGACCATATTTTGATAAAAGACCCTACAAACATAAATATTAGACTATGTTAAGAATATAAGGAATAGAAAGGGGGAAATAAAAGGGGACTAATGCATGATTTTAGGCTAAGGTTTTGGCTATGTTAAAAAACATGACCAAGCCTTAGTTTAAAAACTAGGCTTAAATCCAAGGTTAATTCAAAAATGTTCTCGTCAAAATATTCCTACCAAAATTTGAATTAAAGGTTTAAGTTACGGTTTGCTGAAAGAGGGTTTCAAGACATAAATACATCTTTAAGCTGCTATAAATTCAATATTAGTAAAAGTATAAATATGGCTAATCTATAAATTCTAAGCATGACCCATTAGAGGTATCTCTATGAAACCTGCAACTTAAGACCTACAAGTCAGCTGTTAGTAACAAAATCAAAACCATGAAAAATGGGCTAATTTCATTAGGCATGGGTGATCTTCAAATTTTAACAAAGTGTAGATTATCATGTTTTTAGCATTAAGGTTCAAATTAATCACAAACATGCCTATTTTTTATAAATGTGGGTATGTTGACCTCAACAAATGGTTACTTTTGAAGGAAACATAACAATATGTTAGAACTTAGAAACTCTAGTTTAGATAAATAACTAGGTCATTCATTCTACTTGATAAATGCTACCATCAAGATTAGTCCATGGTTAAAACAAACCTTGCACATATATAATTAGGATGAAACATCAAGAAATAGCCATGATGTGTGTGTGCTTTGATTTTACTTAATATTTCTCATGGGATTCAGGGGATAACTTCCAAATTTCATATCTTTAATCATTAACATTGACTTGGATCATGTTTAGATATTCATTAAGAACTATGCTTCTAGTTCAAGGAAGGCTTGGGAATTTCTCTACCACTAGATAGGCATCCATATCCCTGATATAGATGCCTTTAGCTCTACTCATAACCATACTCCACTACTAGCTAGGCATCCATAGCCCTAGTGGAGATTTCCAGAATCACCTTTGCTTGAAAAGCTATTGATTTTAGAATAAGTTCTTATTTTTCTAATTTTGGGTCTTTTAGGCTTTCAAAAAAGGTTGGGAACTAGGATAGACATGATTAATGATTTGGTCAAGCATTTGATCCTTAGATAGTCATCTATGATTGCAAACTTTATCCTAGGCAAGGATGTTTGTTAAGTGCAAGCATGATTGTACCTTAATGGATTGAGTTTTCCTTCAACATGTATAATTCTTCTTAAAACTAAGTTCAAGTCAAGGCAATTTTTAATGTCTCATAGAATGGTTAACCTATTCATGGGTCCTAACTAGTTTATTCAAATCATAACATCAAGATTTTATCTCAAATCCATGGTCCACATATGTATGGGGTTTAGACTAGAATTTTTGAATTTCTAGAGTTTCAATAAAGCTAAGGAAATTTGAGCTAAGTGATATCCAAAATGACATATTATAAGTAAGGAACAAAACAACAATAAACAAACACACAATAGAAAATAACAAAGCATGAAGAAAAAGGGAAGCAAACAAATATATACATACTTATGTACAAACAAAGGATAGGAAGGAAAGAGCTGAAGGAAACTAAATAGACCACCTAAATTAACTCTAACCATCATATATATTTACTCCATAAAGATCCCAAGAGGATCAGTACAGAAATAATGCTTGAGATACTGCCCATTGGTAGGCAATGCAAACTCTACACCTTGTAGATCTTTGAGCCTAAAGGTGTTATCTCCAAGTGTATCTATAATATGATAGGGGCCAATCCATAGAGATATGAACTTTCCATGTTTTCCCTTGGGCTTAGATGATTTATATTAAAGGAGAACTAAGTTTTCTTATGTAAACACCTTGATCCTTCATCTTTTGTCAAACTACCTCTTTATTGTATTTTGGTGTTTTTTAAAGTTAGCAAAATCTTTATCTTATTCATCCTCCATCTAAATAATGTCTAATAACCTTGAGTTTGAAAATTTTAGAAAAAAAGGGGATGCTTTAAGAGCTTTCTTGACTCTTGTTCTATCTACCTAAAGGGCATACTTGATAATCTTATGCCATGTTCTAGTTTTGTCTACAACAAACTTCTTAATGGCTTTCATAAAGTTCTTGATTATTGATTCAGACACTCCATTACCTTGAGGATAATGGTTAGATGAAAAATTGAGAATAATTTTATTATCATATTCCCATTCTATCATCTCTATGGATGTGAATGTTGACCCATTATCACAAACAAAAGAGGCTAGAGTCCCAAATTTGGTGCATATGTTTTATTATAAAAATTTGATCATTTTTTATTCTACATTGTTTGGTGGCTATTGCATTAGTCCACATAGTGAAATAATCATTAGTTGTTAGAATAAAATTATGACCTTATGATGAGTTGTAGTTTATTACCCCTACAAAATCTAATCCCCATTGGGTAAAAGGTTTGTCAATCATGACTGGTTGTAAAGGCATTGATGCCTTTGTCTCCTTGGTGTTGAATATCTAACATGAATGACACTACCTTACATGCTTATGAGCATCTTTAAAGATGGTGGGCTAATAGTATCCAACCTTAAGGATCTTGTGAGTTATTATTATTCCTAATGAAGGCTCACTTCCAAAATTTTCATGGAAAGTGCTCATTACCTCAGTAGCTTATTCTTTTGAAACACATCTCAAGTATATTCCTTCAAAGTTGTCTCAATATAGGACTCCATTTTTTATAATATAGTGAGTTGCCTTGATCCTTAAATCTCTTTTGGCTCCTTGGTTAGTCATGCAAGACAAATGCCATTGATATGTAAGTAAATAATGAAATCATACCATTCATTAGCTTGGAAGTTTTACTGATCAACTTGCATAATATCTTAGCTTAAGGTTGGTATTGAAAATCATTTAAATCAAACCTTGACACCTTACCAATTTTGTAGGCTTTATTTATGTCATATTCTTGGAGAATAGACATCCACTTATATCTTTGCTCTCCAAGTTCACACTAGCTTAACATTATCTTAGTGGCTAGATTTGGTAGAATGGTATGCACTTTGTTCCTAATAATGTAGTGCTTAAATTTCATGATAGCTTTAACAAATTAAAAGGATTATTTATCAATTAAAGGATAATTGAAATCATCATTTTTTATGTTAGTACTCATAAATGTAATTCATTGGTCAGATCCTTTTATTGTTTTAGTCAAGACTGTAGTAATAGTTTGATCAGAAGAAAAGAAGTAAAGATAAAATCCCTTTAAAAATTTAAAACTTATTAAGACTGGAGCTTGATTGATTTCACTTTTGATGTCTACAAAGGCCTCCTTTAACTCTTCATTCCATGAATCTTTAGCATCCTTCTTCATCATATCATTTAGTGGCTTGACAATATTTGTAAAGCTAGAAATGAATTTTCTCACCAAGTTTATTTTAAAAAAAAATGATTTAAATTCTTTTTTGATATTGGGAGGCTCTATCTTGGATATAGATTTCACTCTTTTAAAATCAATGGAAATCCCATCCATAGTGATGACATGGCCTAATAGTCTACTTTTAGGAACACAAAAATGTTCTTCTGAGGGTTAATGGAGATCCCAAACCTTTGGCACCTTTCAAATACTTGTTGTACATGTATGAAATGATCTTCCCTATTCTTAGAAAAAATAGTTAGATCATCCATATAAATAATGATACACTTACCAATCAGGCCTTGGAAGACATGGTCCATGGCCATTTGAAAAGTGTCTCCTACATTTATTAGTCCAAAATGCATTCTCTTGTATGAAAAGGTGACCCACTTAGCTATGAAAGCTATCTTCATTATGTATTTTTTGTCTACCAACACCTGATTGTATCCTAAAAAACCATCAAGAAAGGACATCATGGATGAACCTAAAACAACTTGTATTACTTAGTCAAGAGAGGGAAGAGGATAATTATCCTTTTTAGATGCTCTATTCAAATTTATAAAATCAATACACAATATAATTTCACCATTATTATTTCTAAATGGCACCACATTATCCACCCAAGTAGAGTGCCTAATGGGGAACACAATTATAACATCTAGAAATCTCTTGACATCTTTAAAGATCATGGGATCCAAGACAGGGTTCACAGGTCTTTGTTTCTACTTGAAGGGTTTAAAATTTTCCTTGAGGGGCATAATATAGGTGATGACTCTTGGGTTAAAGATATTTAAGTCATCATATGACCGAGATATGACATATTTGTATTTTTTTAGCAAATCCTTAGCCTTCTTATTCTCAATACTAATGCAAGCCTTCCAAATGTTAAACAGTTGAGGTTGATCTCAAGGCCCAAGATCAACTACATTGTAGTCCTTCCCACTTACTATATGAGCCTTAAAATATTTAGCTATCTTGTCTTGATCAAATAGTCTTTCTAAGGTATTCATGTCTTTGGGGATTTTGTTTTCATTTAACCGAATGACTTTACCATCAAACTTGCCTTCTCTAAATGCATTTTCATCAGCCTCATCAATGATCTAAACTTCAAATGATCCTAAACTAGTCATAAAACTTAGGATATATTGGTCATCACTAAGTACCTGTAGATGTTTCACATTATCTGGTACATAAGGATAAGGTATCAAATCAATACTAAAGTTTGGGTAATCTTGGTCAAGCATGAGATTGGTTGAAGTAGAGGCAAGCTCATTAGAAGCTCTATTTTCTTCCCTAGGGATAGAAATAATATTGAAGTCATCAAAATATTCCACTAGATCCCAGATTATAAACTTATACCTCTTGAGGTATGATAGTTTTCACTAATACTTACTCCTTACTTGATTTACTACTAGTTCTTGAATCACCATAAACCAATCATTATTTGACCTTGTTTTTAATGGAAAATTGTAGACCTAGGATGAGGGCTTCATATTTTGCAAGGTTATTGGTGCAAAGAAATTGGAATCTATAAGAAGCATGGTATTTATTACCCATAAGGTCAGTTAGAAAAATACCTACCCTAGATCTAGCTTTACACCTAGCCCTATCAAAATACAACTTTCATAACCAAGGCACAACCTCATAAGTTTTAGGATCACATACCTTGGTAGTTTCTAGGGTGAAACACCTAAATTAGAATCAATTATGTTGACCCTTTCATTGACATAATTATACTTAGTAATCATATGTTTCATCCTTGGCTCCCTTTTAATCCTGATCTAGTTGGGAACTCCCTTTTAAGGTAACCATATGTATGAACAATTTTTGGACATATATCCATTTAGAGCTTTTGTCCATTCTTTACTCAAGATTAGTCCATATGCATCAAGGATATCTACCACTTGGATATCAATAAATTATTGGACCCTTGGATAAAAATCCAATTGCATGTGGACATTTAATAATTCTTTAATCACATTAACCCTAGACTTATCTAATTTGGTGACAACCATATCAAACTTAATGGTGGTCAAACCAAGTTGATTACAAACACTTTTAGGCATAATATTTATAGAGGTACTAGAATCTAATAAATAGTTATGAAAGTTTTAACCAAACATTCTAACTATAAGTAAGAAGAATGGAGACTCTATTTTAGCTTTGTAATGGATATGTTGTCATTATAAACCTTGGACATCTTGCTAGGCTTCTTCGACAAGGATTCTAGCAATAGATCTCTTTGTTCTATGATTTGTGTCAATTCATGTAGAATAATATTAGATTTTATTTTATTCATGTCCTATACAATTTTATAACTACTCCTATTGGAAGAATTGAAAGCATCAACAATAGTCTTAGGAATACTTCCCTTTGAAGGCTTTAGATTATTATTTGAAGTGGTATCTGAAGGAGTATCAAAGTTTTTGGGAAGAGTAGAAGTAGTCAAAGGCTACATGTATTATATATTCCTTAGAGGATATGTGTTATTTAAGAACCGTTAAAAGGCTTAAACTTCTTTAGGTGCATCAATAAGATCATTATCTTCTTGGAAGGGGAAATCAAATGCTTCCACCGTGAAGGTCTAGTCAATAGGCTTGGATCCTGAGGTACATGCACCATTGTCTTTGTTAGGAACTACCTCAAAAGTGTCCAACTCTTATCTAAATGCTTCAAAATCTTTACAAAACTCAATGAAATTGATCTCACCATGCTTAATAGTACAATGGACTCTATAATAATTAGGAAAATCAATATCAATAAGATTAATATCCATAGTATTAGTTTTAGAAGATGGTTCACTATTCTTATTATTGTGGAAACTAGAATTATTAAACCTATTATTAGGTCTATTGAATCTTTGGAAAGAGAAGTTACTACCAGAAGTTTCCCTAGTATTACCAAATTATTTTTGCAACTGAAGGAAGTTAGTGATTATTTTTTGGACCATTTTTAGAATGAACTCATTCTCACTTTTAGGGTATTTTAAATTATGGACCTGGTTTCTATTGATACCAATGGTTGGTACTAATGTCCTTTAATCATTTACTTTAAACCCATTATTTTCAAGGTGATTCAAGAACCCCAAGTTTTGGTAAGGAACAACATGTCTAAGAGGTAATTGATTCAGATTTGGGAGATGGTTGAGAGTAGATATATTTTGGTTATTATTAGGAAAGACATTCAAAGTAGGCATATGTGGGTTGACATTAAGGATAGAGTAGGCCATCTAAACTTGAGGCTGCATTTGTTCATTAATGATCATAACCTCAACATAAGCTAAAACTAGTGTGTTCATTAGACCTATATCCCTCTTGATGAATATTGAGGTCATGGAATCAAGAGCATCTTTGTAGATTTCCAAGGCCAAGGCTTGATTAGGTTTATCAAGATCAATGGTTCTACTGTACATCTTTTGGAACCTAGAATTGAAATCTCTTATAGGTTCATTGGCATCCCTTTTTAGGGTGGTAAATTATTGGTATAGGAACATGGACTGATTATTTTGCCAAATTAATCAATGAAGATGTTAAAATCATCCTAGGTGGTGATGCAATCATCAAGTAGGTTTAATAACCACTCATATGAAACATATTTAAATGTAAGATGTAACAACCTACATGATACATCCTCATGAAATACATTTAATAATCTTAATGCAGCCTTAAATGATTTAACATGTTCTTCTATTGTTATAATACCACTAGGACTAAAAACTAGCAAATACTTTTTAGGATTATGAGGGAGGTCATGAATTACACCTTGTACATTGATAGTAGAGATTCCCAACCAATCCATACCTTGATGAAGATTGAATTCAAGAGTACCTTGAAGTGGTGAAGTTGGCAAAGACTTTGAATGTCTATGTCTACTTTTATCTCATCTAGTTATCTTATGGACTTCAAACTCAAATAGAGGCTCTCTTGTCTATAAATGTGATGTTGTTTAAATTATTGGTAGTTTCATCTTGAGAAATTTGAATCCTTTTTGAAATACGATGTGTTAAACCAACCTTTACAAATAATAGGACTCATATTTGCACATTAAGATAATTTTACAAAGATATATGTTAGTAACAACAAAGGGAATCAAATTTTAACTAATCTAGCTCAAATATGTGTCCAATTATGTAAATATGGTTAAAATATATAATTTCAAGCCAAAATGACACTAGATCTATGAAAGAAATACCAATATTTGATCAAAACAAGCTATTCTAACCTCAAATACTATGGATTCTTAGATCTTAAGCTACCTTTACAATAATTAAGCATATATCCTCAAAGATATTTGTTCTTTGTCTAAAGGAAGAACAAAGATGGGTCAAACAACATAAAGATAAATGATCTTCATGTTTTTGAGAAAAGAACTATGTAAAAGTGCAAAGATAACACTATTTTTAGACTAAAACATACTAGAATTAATAGAGATTCAACAAATTTATAGGCCCTCCATCTAGCACCAATAGAGCTTGTCTTGTTGATGCCTCTAAGTGTATCATAGGTGCTCTTAGTGTTTTAAGTAACACTTCTTATTTTAGAATTCTGAGAATTCAAAGCATGAGTAACACATTTTTGGTAATCTAGTTACCTATGGTGAAATATAGGTAGGGAAAATTAAACTATTCAACAAATTTATATTGATTAGTGGTTGTTAGCCACCATGGTCCTTTATGAAGTTTAAAGTATCTATGTTGATCTTAGTGAATTATGATCAAATTTCTACACTAAAAACTAATCTAAGATAATGTTTACAATGAAATCTAAACTAAAGTGATTTGATAAAAAGAAGCAAAAGGAAGGGTAGGGTAGAAAGAAAGTATGTGATTGTTGATATTTACCTTAAACACCATGACAAGGTTTCCATTTCAAATTAACAAGCATTTAACAAACATATAATTTGAAATAATATATGCTCAAATGCCACTATATACTAGGAAAATATCTAAGGAAAATATTAATAATATAAGTATGAACTAACTTTACCTTAAAGGTTTACTACTACATTTAAATAGTATTTGCACATCCTAATGCAGAGAAACTAAAATGAATCAAAGTTTAAAAACATTTAACTAATCTAACATAAGCACAAATTAACAACCCTATATCAAATATGCACATTCAAAATTCATAAAAATCATTCAAATTCTATACTTATAATAAACAATTGAGAGAGAAACCATATGGTAATTGATATAAACAAATTTGGATAAAGTTTTTAGTATTCCTTGCTTATATTAATTGCTCAAAATTATACAAGTTTTGGCTCAAAACTCCCTCTCTTTACAAAATGGTAATACTTCCTTATATAGAAGATTCAAACATTATACCAGTTAGTCATAAGCTTACACATGTATAAATATAAGAATGATTGTCCTTAATTATAGTTATAAAATACATTTGTCTTTCCTAAATGGACTGACCTATAGGAAAATATGATTAAAAAACTAGCATATGCCTTTACAAATGAATATTCCATGTTTAAATATTACAATGCTTTACAAAATGGAATATTAATTAACGGATGGGCCCTGTGCTAAAGGGATCCCTTGTTGATCTTGGATAATATTCATAGCTCTTTGATGTTACTCTTTGACAAGCTCCAAATCAATAACTGGCTTCAAGAGATAAACATCTTCTTCATTAGCCAAGTCATTAAAGTCCCTGTCATTCCTTACCATAGCCTCTTGATGCTCCTAAATTTTGCAATATTTTCCTTAGCAATGAAGATCATGCCCATGATTTGGTTGTTATCACTGCCTGATTGGACCTGGCTTTGATCTAAGTTGAATGAGCCTTAGCCAGTCCTAATATGTCCTCCTCATAATTCACTAGGCTTCTAACCTCTAATGGGGGTTAGACCAATAAAGGGCTCAACTCTTTGAAAGGTGAATTCCTCACCTCCAACCATGGCCTTTTTGGTAGTAACCCTTTCCAATTCTATTATTTCTAGATTAAATTATACATTGGTTGATGAATTTATGATCTTAGGAGGCTTAGGAACCTCCACCCATGTGCTGATTGAGGTTATTAGAGTGTCCACTTGAGTGCCACTTGATTCTGCTATGAAAACTAATATTCTCCCTTCCTCATCTTTCATCAAATCCAATATCCATGGCTTAATTTCTTTATGAAAATCAATTTGAATTGTTTGGATCAAGGCCTAAGAATGGGATATATTAGGAACTTAACACTTTTGTAGACCTTTAGGGCTTAGTCAAAAGTCTCTGATAGTTGTGTGTCATCTAATCATCTTCTCACAAACCAATATGGTCTATTGATCTTAATCTAAATGAATGCATGCCATTGTTCTGATGGATCAAATGCCTTAGATTCATCGACTCTTTTGCTCCATTTGATCAATCTCTATGATGAAGAATGGGTTGTTAATCCTTAAAAAAATTGAGAAATTTAATCAAAATCATGAAATAAGAAGGGATTTAAGTTTAAATACTTTAGGCTAATGTTTATTTCATGCTTAATAAATGTGTTATAAACTTTAAGATAAAGTATTTTAGCCTAAGTTTTCAGAATCCATAGAAAGGGGACCCAAGCTAAATATTTTAAGATAATTTTTATGCTGTGTTAATAAACAGAACATATACTTTAGTCAAAATATTTATGTTAATATCTTAGAACATGTCCAAAAGGACCAAATAATACAAGGACCAAATGCTAGGTTTTAACCTAGGGTTTTACCTTATTAATAAACATGATAAAACCTTAGGTTAAAATCATTTTAAGCTAGGATTTATGTCACAAGTACCTTTTAATATAAGTCTCTATCCAAAGGTTTATTGCATTCAAACAAATGCAATTGGAACCTTAGGAAATAGACTAAGACTAAGTCCATGTCTTCATATATTTAAACCACAAGATCATTTTATTATTTAAAGTTCAAAGATCCTAAGTGTTTGAACATATTATGAGGGGTCCCATTGATCTACAATGCAAGCCATAATATTTTATCAAATTTTTGAAGCATATCCCTATGTCTAAGTAAAATAATTGATTAGATTAAATTTAATGGTCTCATAGACGTCAATGATGGCCTCATGAATGTCAAATGATGACTACCAGGAAGTAAAATTTGGGTTACTAGATCATTAGGTTTGATGGACATCAATGACGGTCTCATAGATGTCAAATGATGGTCATGAAAACAAAAATTTTAAGCTCATGAAACCCTTTTTGGTCCTTAGACCTTGGATTTAATACACTCTGTTCGATTAATCTTCATGATGAAGAGCATACCATCAATTATAATCCATACAGATGCATACAATTAGTTAAATTTAATGTGTGGGATCCTTTATTACCAATATTTGAAAACAAGAATGCCACATGGTGATTCCATAGTGCTCCTTGGGATTTTGAATTTATGTCACCACATTCACTCTGTTGGATCATTTTTATGCAAGTAGCCATGGACCATCAATCTTAATCTAGATGCTTACACTTGATTGGATCCTTTCATTTATTAAGGTCATAGAATAAGTTTTATCCTAAGGTTTTATTGTATTAATAAATACAATGAGACCTTAGGTTAAAACTTAGGCTAAGTTAAAATTTAATAAAAGGGGCCCTTTAGCTTTAATGATGATTTCATGTTTTTCAATCTTTGGTCCTGCTTAAGTGTGGATTATTGATCATGATCAAGGTGATATTATGAGATTGGTCTGATGGATCAAATATTTGATTTTGTCAAGCTTCTTATGCTCTATCTGATTATCCTCTCATAATGAAGCATGGATTGTCAGATCTACAAAGAAGATAGGGGCTTAAATTAGGATGCAAGTTAATAAGAACTTAGGTTAAAGTTATAAGACTAAGGTCATTTTCATGTTGATAAATATGAATAGGGCCTTATTGTTAAAAATTTAGGCTAAGGTTATGATAAAAGGGACCATGCTTAGATAAAAGACCCTGCAAACATAAACATTAGACCATGTTAAGAACATAGGGAACATAAAGGGGGAAATAAAAGGGGACTAATGAATGATTTTAGGTTAAGGTTTTGGTTGTGTTAAAAAACACAACCAAGCCTTAGCATAAAAATTAGGCTTAAGTCCAGGTTTAATTCAAAAATGTTCCTACCAAAATTTAAATTAAAGGTCTAAGTTAGGGTGTGCTAAAAGATGGTTTTAGGACATGAATCCATCTTCAAGCTACCATAAAGTCAAGATTAGTAAAAGTTTGAATATTGTTAATCTATAAATTCCAAGAATGACCCATTGAAGGGAGCTCCATGAAACCTATAAATTAAGACCTAAAAGTCAATTGTTAGCAACCAAAGAAAAACCATGAACAAATGGGCTAATTTCATCATGCATGGGTGATATTAAAATTCTAATAAAGTGTAGATTATCAATTTTTTAGCATTAGGTTCAAATTAATCATAAGGGTCCCTATTTTAAAAAAAATTGGGGTATGTTGACCTCAATAGGTACCTCTCATATTTCCCACTCCATTATTCGTTATACCAAAAATGGGCATATTTAATATGTGATTAGGATGCCCTTAGATACAAAAAGTAAATCAGTAGATTCTACATTATAAATGTATCTAGTAAATTCATGATAATTAATTGGTAAAATTTCAAAAAATCTAGTATTAATATATTTTAGAATGAATGATATTTACTCCCATACCTAATAGTTGGTTGGCACATATATTGAGCAACATGGTAATGAAATAGTTTATAGACATATTAAAAATGATGATCTAAATATTAAAATGCATATTATAGAATTAATTACTCCATATATCTATGAACATGTGATAATTATACATGAACATATTAAAAAAATAGTTTATCCAAATATATATAGCTACACATGAGTATAATTAGTTGGTTCCAAATAACATGGTATGTTCTCCCAAGAAAAAAGTGGCACCTAAAAGCAAGTCTTTATGTCCTATGGCACCATAAGCTATTAAGAGTGCTTCATCATAAGTAAAAGTACTTACATCTTATCCCATTATATTGTAAATTTAAGTAGTGATTTAGATGGTTATATTACTATGAGAGTAGGGTTTATTCATTTTTCTCATATTTATTTATTATAGTATTTTTTCCCTTACTTGGATTTTTCTTACTTTTATGGAGAAACCTACTTAGGTGTATAGTTTGATTGGATGACTAAGAAGTAACTCCCTTAAATGGATATTGTAGGTCTGGGAGTTACTCCTCTAGTCTTGGCTATGTTGACCACCTTTTGTGTAGGAGTTACTATTATATTATTAGGGCCCATTGGCCACCTTTTCTAGAGGAGTTACTCATCACTCTCCTATATGTATATCTCACTTGGTGATATTTTTTAATTAATAGAATATTAGTATTTTAACTCATATTTTACTTATGTAATATTATCATATTGATTTCATTTAGCTTACAGTTGTTTGTTGTGTTATTATTTATCTTGCACCTATCATGACCAATGCATCCACATGATCTAGTGATCCTAGCCATAACTCTGATATGGTATATGAGTGTTATCTTGTTAATCCTATCTCTCATTTATTATTGTAAGCTTTATTTTGAAATCTCAATATTTTTTATAGTCTAAGAGGAAAATCTTAAGGGTTTATAAAAACATTATGGGTATTTTTTTTAACTTCTCAAAAATATTGTAGGGGTTATTTTTGACTAAAATATATTATATTATCTATTTAATGAATTTTTTCTATATATCTCAGAAAGATAATGATCTTGCATTGTGAGGAAACATGAGTTCTATTGATATCTTGTTCTCTAGTTACACGACCTTCATGTAACTTTGTAGATGTTTTATTGTCAAAATGTGGGTTTTCTATGGATGTAAGGTCTTCAAAATCCTTTGATAAAACTTGTACCTCTCCACATGCACATCTTACAACTTTCCATGGTCAATACCATTTTCCTTATGATTTCTCACATCTTAGTGGTTTATAAAACCACTCATGCTAGTAAGTTGATGCCATTGATAGCTTTAGATTTCCATTAATCTAGTTAGAGTTACTACTTGGAGGATCTTTGACTCTTTTAATGACTTGATCCATCTGGTTCTTTCCACCCTCTATTTCAAGCTTCTCAGCTAGTCTACATGATTCAAACTACCTCCAAGTGCCTTGATTAGCCTTCCCATCCACTTTGGATCTCCATCTTACTGATTCTACATTTAATTCATGGTTTTATTGAAACCGCCATTCAAATTTAGCATTATGGCAAAGTTGGGTGTTTCTAAAACCACTCTAGTATGTAAATCATGGCCTTTACATTTCTATCACTCTTTTTTATAGTTTAAAATATTTTAAAAATGTTAAATTCAAATTGATGTTTGATAGTTTTTTTATTAAAAAGGGTCATTATTTTCATATATGTAAAAACTAATATAAGTTATGTTTAGGGGTGTCTTAGATCAAATGGTACTTTTTTAAATTATGGTGGGCCTAGTATCATCTTGGGAAGATATTTTTTATTATTATTTTATATAAACAATATATGTGATCTTTATTTAAAAGACAAGAATATTTTTTTATTCAAACACTTAATAGTGTTGTTAGATGAAGGTCATAGAGTGAGGTCTGGTTTGGAAGGTATATAAATTCCATCATATTTAAAACATTAATTTTATCTCTCTTGATCACTTTGTACTTAACTTTCTTAGATGCACTCTCAACTGAGCTAAATGTTCTCATTTTGTCTTGCATTTTCACTAATTGCTAAAAAATTCATTATGGGATGTGCATGACATATTTTTATTACACATCCCATTTGAAACATTATGGGGAGTTTAAAATTGATAGTTCAGGCAATTTAATATGTTTTATTTCACACTTTCATTTTGCTTGCATTTTCATTTTTGTAACAACAACTACAACCATTATACCTAACTTATGCACAACATAGATACATATTAAATTAACCTCTAACACCATTTAATTATAATGAATGGAAAATCAAAATGAAAAATATTTTAAGGATAAAATGTGTACATTACAGTATAATGGTGTTAGAAACTAAACCTACTACAACAAAAACAAAAGTGGTACAATCATAGTGATGAAACCTATGGGTTACTATGTCTTTCTGTATATCCTAATCTCATCTTTCATATAAAACCTATAAAATCACTTGATGAAGTTTGGAACATTTTTTAAAATCTCTTTGGGAAGGAAGATGTGATGAGTGGTCTTGAACTATAAAATGAACTTATTAGCATAAGTCCTATAAACATTGATACCCTTTATGATTAATTCACCAAGTTCAAGAATTTGACATTCCAGTAGAAATAATGTGGAATAGATAAGAAATATGAATAACTTATTAATTGTATACTCTCTAAGCTAGGTCCTAATTATCTAATCTTTCTCTCTACTTTCCATGCCACTAAAATAGATTTAATCACTACATGGAAAATGACCTCTTTAGATGTTTTCGTTATTGACTTGACTAGGGAGCAAGATAAGTTGATACATATAGGAACATTAAAGTAATCAATCATTTCAAACCCTAATTATTGTTAGTGGGAAATAAAATACCTTAGATAAGGAGAAGAATAAAAATAACAAAGATCAAAAGAAGAAGAAATAATCAACCTCTACCAAAATAATCATTGAAACCTCATATTTCAATGACACACCTAAGAAAGAGAAGGTTGAATGTGCCTATTGAAATGAAAATGGGCATGATGAACACAATGCATGAAGAATAAAACTAATCACATCAGTCATATTATAAAAAATAATAACATAGGTGTTCTTGAGTCTATCAATAATAATTCATCAACTCAATTTTTTTCTAAGGCAAAAGGAAAAGGTAAAGAGAAGGAAAATGTCAAGGCTCTTTTATTAGTTACAATGCCAACTAATTAATTAATTATTGATTAAGGTGATTCCCACCACAAGGAATCTTCACAAGTTAATTTTTCCTATTTAGAGTTTTGTAACATGTATTCTACCAATTTAGGTGATGAAACTTTAGTAGAAGTTTTAGGGAGAGGGTCTATTGCAATGGATGGAGGAACATTGATGCAGGAGCATCACCTACCAATTGTACACATGGTTTATTTTCACATGTTTGGAGTATTTAGTTAGTGTTTTTGGTCATTTTAGGTTGTTAAGAGTCACATGCATTAGTAATTTGACAAATTTAAATTTGACATGGTTTGGCATTTTCCCACCAAAACCTTCATTTGAATTTTCAAACTCAATAAGAAGGTTAGAGATCTCCATTTTGTTTGTCATGAGGTCTCATGTTGAATTTTTTTGGTTAGGTTCTAATAAAGGGTTAATAATTTTTTAACCCCCACATGACTCACGTGATGAGTCACCTTGATGAGTGGATTAGGTAGTTTCTTCATTCTCAATGTGCAAGAATTAGTTACAAGAGTTTTGAGTCTTTTATATAGATAGTTATTTTCTCATTGAGTCATTAAAGATAGAATAATAAGAAGAATGTGTAGGGGTTAGAATTATAAGGAATATCATATAATTACCCCCCCCCCAAAAAAAAATATAATAAAAATAATTTTTTTCTCATTTGAAGATAAGCAAATCTTGTACATTTCTAAACTGTGCAATGAAATGGTGATTATATGAACCAATCATGAAGAAAGTATAATGAAGTAGGGCCTTTGAGTCCTATTTATAAGTTATTAAATGTGATTTATATATATTTGAATATTTATTTTATTGGTTATTTGGTTAACTATAAATTTCTTAGTGTGAGAAACCAAGTTGCATATTATGTGTTGTTCATCCTCTGTATATGATAGATGTGAATGCATTTAGACAAGGAAATATTATTTTGTTATCTGTAAAGACTCAAAAAAGATGTTTATTTTATTTTTTAAGAATTTTAATTGGTGTTAACTCTAATAATAAGATTCAATATTTCTCATTTGAGTCAAATGTTGCATGTACTTGTGTTCAGGGGCTCCAAAAGAAAGTTGTATGTGAATCTTACACAAGAAACTTTATACTATAAGTTATTTGTTTATATTATACATTGATTGACATTGTTTACATTTTACTAATATATGCAAAGTGATTGTAGACACCATTTTTACATGTTTCAAGAATAAATATAATAAACTTCTAGACTTCCATTATCCTACACAGTCAACATAGTTTTTGTGAAGAAAATTTGAATAGTGGCTTGGGAGTTAGACTTTATTGATTGGATAGGATGTATTAGCATTGAAAAAAAAAAAATAATAAATAATAATAGTTTTAAATTAAATAAAAAATTTGGAAAAATATTTAAGACCTTCTCAGGGTTTACAAACTGGGACTGAGTTACATTAGAAGTCAAGAATGTTAATGAAACATGAATAGGGGAAGATAGTGAGAATATTTTGTTTGGGAAAGTTGTCACATCATTTAATATACCTAATTAAATATTAATATAGGTTTTAAACCTATTATTAATTTTTAAAATGAATTTAGATCCTTCTTGGGCTCTTCACAGATAGTCAAACCATATTGTAGGGTTTTAAACCCTAAAACTAGTTTCCAAGCATTTGCACCAGTTAAAAATCCTAAATAGTTGTCATAAGATAGTTTGAATGTGTGTTAATTTATTTTAAGGTTTAAATTTTTTTAAATTATGATTATGTGTTTAAATAAGTGCCATAGGCCTAATCAGTGACCTAAAGTGAATGATAAATGTCGTTTAATGATAGAGAGATGGTTTGAAACTTTGTACAAGAATGGTAAATGATAAAGGGTGTCCAAAAACATTTGTAGTTTCCCACTATGAGATAGTATGGATCCATATAAGATTTTAAAAATCCCAAAAAAGGGTATTAGAATAAGCATGAGACACAATCAGAAGCAAGGACATATAACAAGGGTTATTAAAAAGGTTTGTGGCTTTAAAGGGAGGATACATAAAACCTATGGACTATGTTAGAACCTGAATAATTATAGTAGAAACCCTAATGAGTCATGAACAAGTTAATAAGTAATTTGAGAAAAGGAAGGTGAGATAAAGTGAGAGAACAAGCCAAGGATTGAAAAGTTAGTATAAACAAGTTTGTGAATAGGGAGGACGAGACAAATCTAAAAGGAAAAGTGAATAAAGGCATAATTGAAGAGCCAAGAATAAATATATATAAGCCAAAGGTAGTGACATTTGGTATAGGTAGAGGTAAGGCTAGTAAGAGTTTCTTATTTTTTTTATATATTTACAAACATGTTGAAACCCTCTATATCATGTGCTATCAAAGTGGAAAGATTATATGTAAGATGTATGTTTGAGTTTTTTTGATTTAGTTTTCACATTGTGGTTGAAATTTTTGAGATATTTTGTTGAAAGCTTTGATAGAGGTGGTTATGAGATGATGAATGAGAATTTAGGAATAAGGTGAAGAGGCTATAGGTATAAGTGAAAAGAGAGGTAGAGATATAAGTGAAATAAAAAGTGTGTGGAAAAGACCCTAGCCAAGAAGGCTTAAATAAGGAAGAAGATCTAATGAGAGCTCAAGGGGAGAATCTCAAAAGTGAGCTTGAGATAGAGATAAGAGTTTTAAATAAATGAAAAGAGAAGATAAGTCCAAAGTGATGGAAAAATAAGAAAGAGATTGAATCTAAGAGAGAAAGAGTCAAGATAGATAGACCAAGTGAATGGTCAAGAGGAAAAGATGGAAGGCTTATCAACAAGAGAAGAGATGGTGAGAATAATGAAGGGATTGATGTGTGAAGAGTGTAACAATAAGAATATAGACAAGAAGAGGATGGAAGTAAATAAAATATGGCTAGAGAGAGAGAGAAGGAGATATATGAGATAAAGGAGGTGATGACAAGGCTAGAGAAGATCTTGGAAATGTTGAGACCAAGATTCAGTGTATGCATAAAGAAGAAGGTGAGATGGAATCTCAAACAATTGATGGAAAGGAGGAGAAGTCAAAAGATGAAATAAGGAATCCTAGAATGAGAAGTGAAGGGGAAAACAAGCCTCACAAAAATTTGGATAATGATTTCTTGAAACGTTTGCATAAAGGTGAAGATTTTCATGAAGATTGGAAACATGAGCAACATGATAGTGAAGAAGAAATTGATAGCTGAGTATGGGGACATAATCTTATACTTCCCTAAAGAAAGTGATCCATTGGAAGATGAGGAATAAGTATATGAATTTTCAGTAGTAATGTGCCTCATTAAAGGTAAGAAGGATAAATATTTTAGTCAAGAAAGAGTGGAGGAGAGCCCAAAAGTACAAGGTATTTATTTCAATATCATTTTCGATGAGTATGTTGATATAGATGTTGATGAGGATGATTTGTATGAAAGTAATTTAGAACTAATGAGAATGTTAGTTTAAGGAAAAGAAGGTAAACAACAATAAATGAAGTTCTTGACATGAATGAATAAACCTATGAGGTGGCATCAAGAGGATATAAGGAAGAAGCACAAGTTGGAGTGCTTGGCAAAATTGAGTTGCAATAGGATGAGGTGTTTTATTTAGCACTAATGGAAGAAAAATGTGACGAAGAAGAGTATACATCAAAGGATAATGAGATATGTAATCATATCATGGAAGATTCAAAATATTTAAGTGTCATAGGAGACAAGAATAACATCATGGTAGTTGAGTTTGCATTGTAAGCAATCTTGAGTCAAGGAGAAGGAGAGTTGGTAGCTAAAGGTCAATAAATTGAATAATAAAAATGTGAATTATAAGGTATCAAGAAATATGTGGTTTTATTTGACATTTTTTCTTCATGTACAGGTGTTTGGAGATAAAGTAATGAGCAAGAATTACGTTTAATTGCTTGGAAGATGCAAAGCAAGAGGAAAAACAAGAGAAAGAATAACAAAGGAGGAGCCATCAAGAGCAAGCATCCAACATAATTATATGTTTCAAATATGCCTTTGGATCTAGGTGGACATTATGTTGGAATAAATATGTTGCAAAGAACATAAATTATAGTTCAATTATAACTTTCATGGGAATTGTTTTCTTGCTCCTTGGTAGTATGATGCAAGAGCATCACTTACCAATTGCACATATGGTTTAATTTTAGATGATTGTAGTATTTATTTAGTGGTTTTGGAAATTTCATTTTGTTAAGAGTCACTTACATGCATTATGAAGTTTACAAATTCAAATTTGACATGGTTTCACATTTTCTTGCCAAAACCTTGATTTGAATTTTAAATTCAATAAGAAGGTTAGAGATCTCCATTTTATTTTTAATAAGGTCTCAAAATTTCAGTTTTGTGGTTAGGTTATAATAAATGTTAAATAATTTTTTAACACCCACATTACTCACATTATGAGTCACATTGATGAGTGGGTTAGGTATTTTCCTCATTCTCAAAGTACAAGAATTAGTTATAGCAATTTTGAGTCTTATATATATATATAGTTGTTGTTTAAATGAGTCATTAAAGATATGAGAATAATAATAATAATGTGGAAGGGTTGTAATTATAATTAATATTTTATAATAACCCATAAAATGATAGACTAAGTATAAACTTTTATTAATTTGAAGATAATCAAATCATGTGTATTTCTAAACTGTGCAATGAAATGGTGATCATATGAACCAGTCATGAAGAAAGTATAATTAATTAGGAATTTTGATTACTATTGATAATTTAGTAAATTAGATTTATATATATTTTTATTTTTTGCTCATTGGTTGTTTGGTTAACTATATATTTCTTTATGTGAGAAACCAAGTTGCAGACTCTGTGTTGTTTATCCTCTATATATGATAGATGTGAATGCATTTGGACAAATAAATCTTTTTTTATCTATAAAAATAAAAATAATATGTATATTTTATTATTTAATAATTTTAATAGGAGTTAAATCTAATAATAAGAGTGAATATTTCTTAATAGAGTCTAATATTGCATGTACCTATGTTCATTGGCTCTAAAGGAAGGCTATATGTGAACCTTACACAAGAAACTTTGTATTTTAAGTTATTTATTTATCTTATACATTTATTGAAATTTTTTAAATGTGATTAATTAAATAAAATTTATTGTATACACCTTGGTTACATGTTTCATGAATAGATATACCAAACCTATAGAGTTCCATTATCCTACACAATCAACACAATTTTTGTGAAAAAAAAACTTGAACAGTGGCCTTGGAGTTAGAATTTATTGATTGGAGAGGATTTATAAACATTGAAAATATATTAAAAATAAATCACATTATTTTTTAATTTTATCAAACATTTGGAAAAGGATTTAAGACCTTCACAGGCTTGACAGATTGGGACTGAGTTGTATTAGAAGTCAAGAATGTTAATGAAACATGAACAAGGGGAAGATAATGAAAATATTTTGTTTGGGAAAGGTTTAACATGATTTTAAATACCTAATGAAACATTAAAATATTCTTAAAACCTCTTATTAAGTTTGAAAATTAATTTAGAACCTTCTCAGGCTCTGAACAGACTGTCAAACCATGTTCTAGGGTTTCGAACCCTAAAGCTAGTTTCCAAGCATTTACACTGGTAAAAAATACTAAATATTTGTCATAAGATATATTTGAATGTCTTTAAACTTATTTTTAATGTATAATTTGTTTAAAGTATATAAGATATAGAAAAAGTATGACTATGTGTTTAAATAAGTGTCACAAGCCTAATATGCCTAATCAGTGGTCTAAGGCAAATGATAAATGTGTTCTAATGATAGAGTGATAGTTTTAAATTTTTTTCAAGGTTGGTAAATGATAAATGGTGTCTAAAAAATTGTTATTTTCCCACTGTGACATGGTATAGATTTGTACAAGGCAAAAAACCCCCAAAAAGGCTATTAGAATAAGCTTGAGACAGTAAAAAACAAGGACATATAACAAGTTTTTTTGGATAGGTTCATGGATTTAAATGGATGATACATAGAACCTATGGAGTATTTTATAACCTAAGTAAATATAGTAGAAACCCTAATGATTCTTGAACAAGTTACTAAGTCATTTGAGCAAAGGAAGGTGAGATAAAGTGAGTGAACAAGCCAAGGATTGAAAAGTTTGTTTAAACAAGTTTGTGAATAGGGAGGAAGAGACAAAGCCAAAAGGAAAAGTAACTAAAGGTATAATTGAAGAGTTAAGAACAAATCTAGATAATCCAAAGGTAGTGATAGTTGGTATAGGTAGAGGTAAGGCTAGTAAGAGTTTCTTATTTTATTTCTATATTGAAAAACATGTTTAATCCATCTACATCAAACATTCAATAATTTTATAAGTGTTCCATCACTTTTAACTAAACTACTATCAGTGTACCAAGTCAATCACACTAGTATGTTTTCACTAGATTCAGTCATAACTAGATAGTTACATAATTATTCTATAGTGGTATTGGGTAGGGTAGATCACCAAGGTAGGTTATATACCTTATCATATTTTGCACTTGATTCTTCTCTGACTACATTGCTATCTCATTTAGATGGATTTAGAAAATTATGACATGATTGGTTTGACCACCTCAAATACCACTACATACAATAAATCAAAAAGAATGATATGGTCATAGGACTATGTTGTGTCTATTTCTATAATAGTCTTTATGAGGTTTTCACCTTTGGGAAACAACCTGAAGAGAAATTTGACAAAGGAAAAGCTTAAAAGGATTCACATGGATTATATTTAGTACATAATGATGTATTTATGATTATTCCCAATCTATCTTTCATAAGATCTAAGTATGTCCTTACATTTATTGATAATTTATTGAGGTAGACATGGGTCCACTTATTTAAGTAGAAATATGAAGTTTTTGACAAGTTTATAGACTTAAAATTTAATGCAAACAAAAAATATAAGAAATGCATCAAGGCTATTTGAATTGATAATGGGGTGAGTAGGTCAAAAACGTGTTTGAGTAAATTTTAAATGTAGAGGGGATTGATTTTTAGTAGATAAGTCCATATAGTCCTCAGTATAATAGAGTCTCATAACACAATAATATGTCCTTGAAAGAGATGGCTAACTATATTATTCACTCTAAGTCATACTCACCATAGCATTTGGATGAAACAATCAATTGTGTTTTCTACATTCAAAAGAGGGTTCCCCATAAATATTTAAAACAAATAATTCCATTTGAATTTGGTATAGTAGGAAACCCATAATTGATAGTTTGAAAGTCTTTAGATCTATAATTATGGCTAATATACCTACGAGGAAACACTAGGCTATGAAACCTCATAGAAATCCTTGCATGTTCATAATTTATAAAAAAGGCGTCAAAGGGTAACACCTTCTTCATCTAACCATAAATGAGTTATTTATCAAGAGAAGTGTTCACTTTTAGGAGAGATACATATACTCAACACGTGAGACTTCTCCCACTTCATTGAACTCACTTGGATATTATTTAGACTTTTCAAATCAACTTGAGCACATTCCTTAGGCTGAAAACACTTTTTTATAGCTATGATAGTGAGAATAATGGTGGGGAGTAATTTACATCCACATTTTACGACACTAAAGAGGATGATGTTTCTCTATATAACTCATCCACTTCTAGTCTTATTTGGGCTAGGTAGATACTATATATTGCAAGTACATGGGTTGAGGATATTTAGATGTTAGGAAGACATGTTAAAAGTTTTAGGGTGATCCATATGCTTTATATTCCTTTGACTTAGTTATGTAAACATTTCAAGAGGCATCAGTTATTATTGAGTGGGATTCTATCATGAATGAGGAGCATAACTCATTAATCAGGAATCACACTTATCATTTGACACTTCTTCTGAAGGGAATAAAGATGGTTCAATGTAGATGGATGAGTTAGACCAATTATGTAGAAGATGGGTGCATTGATAATTTCAAGGCATAGTTGGTTTCAAAGGGTTTCTCATAAGTTCCTAGCATCAACTACACAAAGATCTTTTCACTAGTCACCAAAATAAACTCCATTAGAATCATACTTACAATTATCTTAGATAATCATTGGGATGTTCATTAGATGGATGTGAAAAGTTCCTTTCCTTAAGGTGACCTTGAGAAGGATCTTTATTTGGAGTAACCAAAAAAATTTGTTAAGGATACTTCCTTTATCTATAGACTTAATAAATCCATGTATGGCCTCAAATAGGCCCATTAATTTGGTATGACAAGATGAATTCCTTCTTTCTTTTAATAATATTCAATAGATGACATTTGGATTCTAATGTTTATCTCTTGTGGTAGGATGGCTCACTTTTTATTATGGTTCTTTATTTTGACAATATTGTGATTACTAGGAATTTTTCCTCATCCATTAAAATAGTTAAAGAATTTATTTAGGATAAGTTTTCCTAATAGACTTAAGCTTTTTACTTTAATTACTTGGTATTCATATTTCTTAGTCTAGCTCAGGGGTCACTCTTGTATAACCTAAGTATGCTCTCAATCTACTTGCTTAGTTTCACATGGCTGATTGTAAGCCAACTCTAACTCCCTTTCTATCTAGAGTCAATATTAAGGTAAATTTTACTTTACATTTGGTCAATGCTACCTTATATTGATAATTTATGGGAAGACTTATCTACTTGACATGTACCATACCTGACATATCATATGCAATGGGGCTAGTCTCTATATTCATGTAGGGACCCCATGAGATAAAATGGATCTTAAACTAATTTTAGTGAACACATATATTTATTATTCACTATAGATCCAAAAATAACATCAACTCGATTGGATATATTGACTCAGACTAGGATGGAGATATTCAGAATCACAAGTCCACTTTAGGTTATAGTTTCTCTATTGGTTTAGGTCTAATTAGCTGGCTAATTAAGAAGAGGAATGCTATTGTTTTATCATGTACTAATGTTTAGTATAATGGGGTTGTCAATTCTACCACTAAATGCATATAGATTTAGTGGGTTGTTATAGAGCTCAGTATCCAATTCAAATGACCTACCATCATCTACTCAAACAACTAAAGTACTATTCAGACTTGCATTAATTTGGTCATCAACAAACCAAAAACATATGGATTCACATTTTCTTAATTATAAATATGATTAGTGTAGATGTTATTAATCTAAAATATTTCTAGATGACATAATAGACAACAAACATCTTCATGAAAGCTTTCATGAAGAGTAAGTATCTTCACCTTTAAGCTCTTATTAAGGTTTAAGATAGTAAAAAATCATCTTTTAAGGAGACTTATAGCCTCTTATTTATGTCTCTATTTTTTTGGGTATTTTTTCCTATGCTTTTTATCCTTATTTATAATTTATGAGAGATTTATTTGTACATGGGCACCTCATTAGGGCAAGTTGTCGAGACCATTTTTTTTACACTACCCATCTAAGTTTTGCTTATTGGGAAGGGGGAGTTAAAGTAGGGGTTATTTATTTTTCCCATATTTATTTTTTATGATATTTTTCCATCACTTTTATTTTTACTAATTTCATGGATAATCTTGTTAAGGTTTATAGTTTGAATGAATGACTACAATTTAGCTCCCTTGAGCAGTTATATCAGGTATGGGAGTTAGTCCTCTATTCTTGGCTCTGTTGACCACTTTTTGTGGAGAAATTATTATTATATTATGAAGGTATATTGACCACCTTTTTATTATGAGTTACTAAAAACTCTCTTATATGTACATATCACTTGGTAAGCTTTTTCAATTAATGGAAGATTGGAATTTTGGCTTCTTTTTTTCTTATGTAATATTGTCATATTGATTTTATCTAGCTTTAAATTGTGTGTTATGTTATTTTTTTCTTACATATATCATGAACCTATGTATCTACATGATCTGGTGATCCTATCCATAACTTTGATAATTACAACATATGATTCCTATTCAGATTCATAAACATGTACAATTCTCACTTTCTCTTCACATGAAGTCACTCATTCATAAAATGGAATTGGATATAAATATGTGCATCCCCTTGATAATATATTTAGTTTGAAATAATATCCTTCTTCCTCCCATTCCATTGATTAGGCCAATTATCTTTATTGGTTAAATACATTTTTAGATAATTTTTTTCTTTCATTCACTAGTAATTCTTCTATCTCAAATTCCAAGCATTCATATAGCTGTTGTATTTATTTTCACATTGGATACTTATCTTCTTGAATGCCAAAACTAATTTGAATAATATAAAACACCTATCTTACAATGGTTTCAATTTGAAACTATTATGACAATAGACTTGCTTACTATGCCATTCATTATCATGATATGGCTTTCATTGCACTTACATGATCACATATTTCTATGCTTGCATTATCCATGAGCACACATGGTCTATTTACAAATAGGTTCATATAAATTCTTATCTATACCAATATTTTTAGTCCATTTATATAAATCCTTTACACATCCTTTAGGGTCATATTGCACACCTTACTTATTATCATAATATGTTTTAACATCTTATTGTGGATTGTTTTAACTCCTCCCCTTTCTTCTATTTTTGAATAATTACTTCTCGACAATTTTCAAATATTTTAATTTTAAATATTAAAAAAAATCATAAAATTTAAATTATGGAAAAATTCAACAAAAATTCACTTATTTATAAACATCCATATATGTCAAAATTTTATAAAAGTCAAAATATTTTAAAAGAATCAAAATTAGGACCTTTAAGCATCTTTAAATGTTTCTATCTTAATTTTTTACATATGTTATTTACTTAATTCTATGTAGATAGTATATTTTAGTTTTTAATACATAATGATATTCACGAGATATGTAATTGTGATAAAAGACATACTATTACATTTTTTTGATGGTGGGCTTCCTTTTTTACCCAACAACCTTTCTAAGTTTGGGGATATCTTCATTCTCCATGAAAAATTCAACATGTTATATCTATATTTAAAATTTATACCATGTTTCATTATATATCATACAAATGTTTTTATATTAAATCATACTTTACATTGTGTTTCATGGATATGTTATTTTCTAACAATGGTACAGATACATATGGTTGATGAAAACTAGTCTCATTTACTCTATTCTCATTTTTTAAAAAATATTATGTTACTATATGATAAGTTAGAACTTAATTACATATTTGTTTTGTGCCTTTATGTTCTATGGGAAACACATACACATTCTTTATTTTATGTCATTGTCATGTCATTTGTGTGTGTCCCTTGTCCTTGTTTTTTACACAACATTCACATGTCCCTTGTATGTGGGATTTGGGACTTATGCATGATATTATGTGTAAATCATTAAACATTACTTTTAATTTAATTTTTTATTACTATCATTTCATGATTCATATCACACATTACTTCTATTTTTTACTTTTACTTTGGTGTCATAATACATATCATGCACATGATGCTTACATGTTTTAATGATAAACATATGTTTCATATGAAATTTAATGATTTATTTAAAACTATGATGCAATACATTTAAAACTTTTATATAATACTACATGATTACATCTATCACATATTCTACAAGTTCTCTCTAGAGATTAGTTACTTGAAAGATACATCTTTCATCTTAAAAGAGGTGCATCATAATGGGCTTGTATTTAAAATTCAGTCATTGATGAACACCAAATTTCAAGTTTATGATATATTATAATTTTCATATTTTAATATGGTTTAGATTGTTTAGATTATGGGGTTATATACCAAGCATATTACTTGAGTATATATTCACATATGCTTGATGCATATATATGTTAATGTGCATAAACTATTACAATTAAAACTTATAGGTTTCAAATGGTTAAAAACAATTAAAAATATATATCAATTTAGTATAGAACATGATGCATTATATCCATTCATGTTCATGTCACTAAATTGAAAATTTCAAAGTTTAAAAGTTTCAAATAGAATCTAGATCTATCTATAATATTATGATTCATCACATGTTTCTAATGGGCCATGTTAAATTTTAGTGACACTCAATTTCTATGATTTCACTTTAGTTAACCACATTTAACAATTTACCACTTCTATAAATAACTACTTCCATTGGCATTGTTTTAGATTTTGCATTAAGGCATCTTGCATAATCAAGCTTCACATAAAAATATGAAGTGGAAATACAAACTTAGGTTCACATCTCCTTTACTCTAGTAACTTTTTTTCAATGCATTAGTATAATTTTTTTTTCGGGGGGTGGAGATGGAGGGGAGGGGGGGCGGGGGGTCGGGGCGGCGGGCTGCGGCGGGGGAGGGAAGTGAGGGTAATTTAGACACTCAAATTTAATAATTAAGTGATTTATAATGTTTAATCTTGACTTACTTACCTTAATTTACTTATTCACTATTCCATTGTCTTAAAATATATATGAGAGCCTCCTATAAGTGAAATCCAAAAAAATCTCATTCTTTTTAAGATTTATCCAATAGTGTGGCCTTACTCCCCAGACTCTAACTAAATTTTTTTAATGATGATATGTTTCATATTGGCTATGTTGTAATTTTATCAAACTAAAATAACTACAACATTTCAAATATTACCGTATATAAGTACATCAAGGTCACTCAAAAAATGTATGGAAATCACTGGTAAATTCTACTAAACATTAAGTAAAATGAAATTAATATTTTCAAGTCCATTTCTAATTTATCCTAATAGTCATAGGCCAAGTCTAAAGTTTTTCCATTCAAAGTCAAGGACATTCATTTTAAAGCATTAAAATTAATTTATTAGTTGCATCCATATATAAAACATTAATATCCACAAACTCAATGTATGAGGGATAAATACTTTGAGTTAAGGCCCTTTTAGGATATGTATGAAACACATACATTACATGGGGTTTTATTAGGAAAAATAAGTTATTCCCCTTGGTTGATCTTCCCTTTTTTAAAATTTGATTTAAATTTGGTTTATGTGTAGGAAGTAGGTTTTATTATTGTATGTGATGACATGTGTTACATTAGTACCCACATGTTATCAAAATACCCTATTAGATAATCGAAGGTACTAGCATATAAAAATCAATTGTATAGTCCACTCAGATATGATTATAGTCAAAAGATAAGGCTACAATGTGAAATAATTCATGTATACATATATGTAAAAATACACATGATGGGATGTGTTAGTGTAAATGAATATAAAATCATAGGAGACATAGATTAATTGAACAATGTGACATAAAGACTAGGTCAAAAAACCTCCAATGGAGTTATAAAAACCACAGAGATTATCCATATAATTTAAAAATAATAATAACCCTAGAACAAAATATTTTTCCTTCTCACTTTTTCACATAATAGCCTTCACAAAACTCATAGGTTTAATATAAAAAATAATTTTATATTCAAATGAACTCATAATAAGGGTAAAACCATATTTTATAGTGAAATTCCAAGGGATGTGATCATTGTAAAAATAATGGGTCCATCCATCCTGTTAATGTAATTTAATTAAATTTTGGTAACTCATTAAATAATTATAACTTTACTATTTATTTTCATGAGTTTTCCATCTCATGTTAATAGATAATAATATATTATTACTATTTAATAACTTTAGGAAGGCTAAAGGTCAATAAACCCACTTAAGATTAAATGCTCTAACACTCCCCCTTAATGTTAAGTGGGAATAAATGTCATAGTCACCTTAGAAAGAAATTATACTATGTACACAACTGAAGGATTTAAAATCTTCATTATGCCAAACACTACCTTTTGAAACAAAAGGAATTATAATTTGTAAACTACTCAAAATTATGTTTAGGCTAGCATGATCATGAGACTATTGCTCACAATTTCTCATGAATAATCACTAAGCATATTTAGAACCTTTTATAATATAAGGACCTCTATTACAAAGTATAATTTTAATGTATTGATGTATAAAATAAAAAATTCCACATGAATTTTAATCATATCACATACCTTCCACAGGGAGTTTACAATGCTTTAAAATGAAAATAATTATAGATAAGGAGAAGAAACATATGGCCATTAGGAATTAGATTTATCATGTACACTCCCCCTTAATGGTAACTCTGAGAGGCCCAACATTGTTTGCAATTGACAAAACTTGGTAGCATCAAGTGATTTTGGGAAGATATCTACCACCTGTTCATTTTTAGGATAGAACTATATATAAATATCATCATTGAGGACTTTATCTTGGATAAAATGCACATGAAGTTCAATATGTTTAATTCTTTGGTGTTGCATTAGATTTTTTGTTAGAGATATAGAACCTTGGCTATCACAATGAAAGATGGTACTGTGAAAAGCACCCAAATGAATTTATCCCAACAATCTTCACATCTACATGGCTTATTTGATATCTTTCATAACACTTATGTACTTTGATTTAGTAGAAGAGATAGAGATAATAGGTTTCTTCTTCCTTCTCCAAGTGATATCACTTACACTAAATTTAAACACGTGTCTATAAGTAGATTTGTGATCTATACTATCACCAATATGGTCAACATCAGAATAAACAAATAATTTAGTATTATCAATGCAATAATAAAATAAACCAAAATTAATTATTCTTTTGATATAATGAAGAATTTATTTATCTAATTTGCAATGATCCAAATATGGATCCTGCATAAATCTATAAGCAACACTGATAACATATAAAATATTTAGTATAGTAATAATAAGATAAATCAAACTACCAACAAGCTGTCTATATAAAGTAGGGTTAGATTTTTCACATAAAGGTTTTGGATCACATTTAATACCAACTTAAATATGAGTAAAATAAGATTTATAATCAAGTATATTAAGCTTAACAAGAAGGTTATGAGCATACTAAGATTGTGATATAACAACAGAATGTTTATCTTGAAATATATCCATTCCTAAAAATGATGTAGAATTCTTAAATCAATTATTTCAAATATTTTATTTAGTTTATCCTTATATTTATTAATTAAATTATTTAGATCATTAATAATCAATTAATCATCAACATATAATATAATTAGAATCAAATGATCATTCGCACCTTTAACAAATACAACATTATCAGAGTATCAATTAGAGAAACTCAATTATTTGAAAAAAAAGGAATTTTAAAATACCAATCTTGAAGATCTTATTTTAAACTATATAAAGATTTATATAAATTGCATACATAATGTACTCTATTAGAGTCAGTTAAACCTTTAGGTTGAGTCATGTATATTTATTCTAAATAACTATTTGAAAATACATTATTGACATCTATTTGGTATATAACTTAACTATTTTGAGATGCAAGAGTAATAATAATTATAAAAGTACTCATTTTTGCTGCATAAACAAAGGTTTGAACATAGTTAATCTCAGATTTTTTAGTAAGCCCGTGATCAACTAATCTAGTTTTAAATTTGTCGATTTTATCAATTAAATTATATTTAATCTAATAAAACCACCTATAACTGACAATATACCTTTAAGCAAAGGAAAGATAAGATCCCAAGTCTAATTTTTAATTAAGGCATTACATTTAACTTACATAACAATATTCTATCTATCATCTTAAGTGGCTTCCTTAAATGATTTAAGTTTATATCCATACATATTCATTAATGCATGATAAGAATATTGACTTATAGTTTATTAATTAAGGTTATCAACATTAGAAGATTAAATTAGAGATTCTCCCCAATTAAATTTTTTACATTGAACATGAAACTCATGGGTTCTTTAGACTCTAAGTTATCCAAATCTGGATCAGCTTCTTCAATGGCATACATTTCATCACAAAGAAAAACATGAGAGTCAATTTCATTAATAGAATAACATTGAAGAGGATTCATAGTGGGCTCACAAAAAGATTTTTAGAGAATAATAAAATTCATATTTGTAATGATCTTAAATTTAGAAGGATCATACACTCTTAAACCTTGTCTTACCTCTATAACCTAAAAAAATTCAAGAATAGGAAGTGGGATTGAGCTTCTTTCTTTTGAATTTAAGAATAAATATAGAAGCATGACTACCAAAGATGTTGAGATGAGTCACACTAGGTCTATTTTTAGTCCACATTTTTAAATGTGTATAAAAACACAAAGATTTGTTAAGGAATCTATTTAGAATATGCACAACAGTATTCATGGCTTTGGCCCATAAAAAATTAATAACATTTATAGATTGTAACATTATTCTAGCAATTTCTATGATAGTGTGTTTTTTACTTTCAACAATACCATTTTACTGAGGGAAATAAGGAGTTGTTAGTTCCCTTTGAATACCAAAACTAATAAAAAAGATTGAATTTTTTTACTAACATATTCACCACCTTTATCATTTCTTAATCTTTTAATAGAAAAATTAGATGAATTTTTAACACTAGATTTATATTCTTTGAATTTAGACAACACATCAAATTTGTTTTTAATGAAAAAAGACCAGATCATTATAATGTAATCATCAATAAAATAAATAATATACAAAGAATTATTAAGAGATACATCTTCAAGAGGTCCTACAACATCACTATGAATCAATTATTAAAGATGTGAGGAATTCAAATCATGATTCTTGTGAAAGGGGTTAGTATGTTGCTTACCACATAAGCAACCCTCACAAGTTTCATGATGATAGTAGATAAAAAGAATTCCAATAATATAATTATTTGTATACATATCATGTAAACTTATAAAATTAATATGTCCTAATCTTTCATACCATAATTGATATTCATTTTTACTATGTGATGAAATAAAACATATAAAAGAAGGAAAATAGATATTTAAACCATTCTTTTGAATACCTTCAATAGTAAAGGAACTAAAATGATTTATAATGGACCAACTATATTTAATTATTGTTACAATAAAATTATAATTTGTAAGTTAAGAAAAAGATATAAATTTCTTTTTAAGTTTAAGTACATAAAAAACATCATTTATAGTAACATTTCAAAACATTTCTTTTCCCTATTTAGTCGCTTCTAAAAAAGAATTATCTCCTAGGTATTTCAAATATATCTCTAGAATAGTATAAAATATTGATAAACATATTATATGGTGTGATTCACCACTATCTAAGATCCAATCATTTTCATTTGAAATAAATAAAATAACATATAAAATAATAACTTTGAATTTTAATTATTATTCTGATTAGGGTTTTGATTCTTCTACTTGTTTTGATTATATTTCTTCTTTCTGTTATTTTTAGAAGATTTATTGTCAATTCTATCCTTATTTTTTTAATAGGTGTCCCTTCTATGACAAAATTTACCACATAGATTATAATTTATATTAAACTTAGGTGTATGATTCTTATTACCGGATTCCTTATTCCCATATATGCCTTTAGTAGAATTAGACTTAGATTTTTAGTTTTTAGTGTTATAAAAAACATTATTTAATGTGATAAGTGTCTAAGCTGTATTATCTTTAGAATCAAAATTTTTCATAACTTTCATTTCTTGAATTAGAGAGTAGACAATGTGGTAAGCTCAATGATATCTTGCTCAGTTTAATATTTAGAATTTAAAATTGAAATAAAATTTCTAAATTTGTCATGAATATTTAACTAAATGATAAAATAAATCAATTGATCTTAAATCAAATTACAATTACATCCATCTAACTAAGCTTTAATATTTTTAATTTTAGCAAACAAATTTATAACTTTCTCATCACCTTTCATAGGTGTAGTTATCAATTCGAGGATAAACTTAATAATCTTCGAGAGATGAGTGCCCTCATGCATGGATTCAAAGAGTTTCAAATAATCACTTGGAAAATCATAAGAATTGATGTGAAAATGGAAATTATCCTTGACACTTCATAAGATAATGGCCATAGCTTCCTATGATTTTTATTGAAATGCATTGGTAAGCTTAGGGGTCACATGTCATCCAAAAGAGAATTTTGTTATCCCAATGACAATATGACGCAATTTTTGGGTCATTAATTATACTTTAACATGGATTTTATATATATTATAGTTATTTCTATTAAGAATTTGAGATTTATCTAATGAAAAATGAGGCAAAGTCATAACTTCCTTTTAAACAAGACAGTAAACAAATGCTTAAAATGAAATATTTTAGTGTGAATTTTAAATTAATTTGATAGTAAAATAAATATGAAAGTGAAAACACACAATATTTGTTCAATTTAATGATATAAAAATTAAAAAATTATGAAACATTATGATAAAATAAGGTGTTACAAATGTCACAAAAATATATTAATGTAAGAACAATTTTAAGAAAAATAACCTTTCAATGTGATTTTATACTTTGATTGTAAGATACATTAAATAAAAAGTATAATTATACTTAATAACATAATTTAGATGCCAAATAATGTAAAAATTTGATTTAGAATTACACAAAACTAGGTGTCAAAAGAGTCACACTCAAAATGACCACTTAGACACTATTATTAAAAAGTTATTAAAATTCATAGTAGGAGGTTTCAAAACAAAAAAGTGACCATATAGATGTGTCTAGAAGGTTTCAAAACCTAAGAATGGACTAATTACACGAGTATGTTTCTCAAAATATCTACTAGGTCAAAAGTTGAAATAAGTTTGACACTAGAGAGGGGTTCACACATGAGAATGTTGGCACACAACCAATAAATGAAATTAAAAATTAATTAAAGTGGTATATTTTTTGAAAAAAAGGTTAGATATATTTGAACACAAGACCTCACTTTTTTTAAAATTTTAACAAAATGTTTTAGATTAAGGTAAAAATAGGTTTTGAAGGGACCCTGAAACCCTACACAACAAGAAGGAAGATAAACCATAAAGCACATCCAGGTTAACAAAAGAACCTGCTAACAAAAAAGTACCA
Organism: Torreya grandis; assembly: GCA_037957365.1. NCBI lineage: Eukaryota > Viridiplantae > Streptophyta > Pinopsida > Cupressales > Taxaceae > Torreya > Torreya grandis. Next base: position 862,408 of record JARHVA010005692.1, on the reverse strand, counting down.
AAACTAAGTTTTACAGGGACCTATAACCAACAAATAAGACCCAAAAGAAAGTAGACAAAACACTATTATGAAAGTTAGCCAATTGGATCAACAAGCTGAACAACCTCCCAGACCAGTAACCAGAAAAATGACCAGTTTATTGACCCCAAAAAATCTGTCAGCAATAGGGACCTTTAGATGAATATTTTAAGTTGCTTGTTTTTGCATGACTAAAGATTCATAACTAGAGGGGGACCAAAGGCTTAGACTTCTTTCTCCTAACTGCTGTCCATCCATCCTCTACCTTAGCTGCCTCAGCAACCCATGCCTTAGAATACAATGATCTTTGGATTCCATTAGGTGATAAATCCTTGTGAGAATCAAACATAGTCTAGCTCTTAGAAAGATCCTCCAAAATAGGGGAGGAGACCACCACCTCCTCCTCTGACTCAGCTATATCACTAACCATAGCCTCTACAGGAGTTTCCTTAGAATGTTTCACCACTAATTCCTCTTCATCTTCCATTTTAGATTGCGAACTTTCCTCATTCTCAGACTCAGAATCAGTTGTTGCTTCCAGAGGTTGTTTGTCTATGTTTTTTTCAAAGGAAACTTTAGGCCACCAAGAAGGGGAATGTCTGGGATTAGAATTCCCAGCAACACAATGAGCAGCAATATGTCCCATCTGGTGGCATTTCCTGCACTGAAAAGGGATCCCCTCATAGTCCAAAATTTGTGTCCAGGTACCCCTTTGGGATTCAAGACAAATTGCCTCAAGAAGGCCCTTAAAAACATCCAGATCTACCAGAAATCTTGCACAAGTTGAGTGGAGAGGAGTCACACTATCTTCTTTATATAAAAAATCCCCTATAGCATTTCCAATGGTTTTATAAACCGCCTCTTGCCTCAGGTGTAACGGAAGATAAGGTAGTCGCACCCATATAGGGAACTTGTTAAAGGATTCTGAGAGAGGATTAAAATCCTTATGCCAAGGTTTGGCCATAAGAGGAAATCTGCCCTGCCAACTAAAATTATTGTGACACAATATAGACTTCTTATCTTTAGGGCTTTGAAATATTATTATAAAAAAACCCCTGCACAAGGAAGGATTTGACCGTCTTTAATATGCATCCAGTTCTTGGAAATCTAGTTCTTTAGATCTACAAGAGGGGGCTAAAAACCACGGAAAAAAAAATTGCAGCACAAGAGGAAAACTGTTCTTCCAATTGGAAGATTTTTTTTGCTAAATCAGGGTCTAGAGATACCCTGATAGGTTTTAAAGCACTTACCGGGTGATACACGGGTAGGCCCAAACGATGCATGAGGCAAAGCACCATGTATATCCACTTCAAAGGCTGCCACATCTGTGAAAGTTCTTCCCCCAGGTCCATACCCTGAACCAGGAGCAAAGGCAGTACACATGGCTGTAGTATCTCCTCCCCCCACAAAAAAAAATGCTTTAGGGGCAAACAGATCCCTCCCCTCGCTAGCAGAAGGATCCCCATCTGTAACGGTAGCCACAGCCACACTGGCCACTAGAACCATGATAGCTGATTTCAAATTTTGAGTGAGCGCCATTTTTTCTTTATACACATATGTTAATATTATGACATTCTTAATAGCCTATATAAATTTTAACAAAATGTTAACTACCAACTCAATTAGTAATATAATTGAGTTTTAACATGAAATAACTTATTTTTAAATTATATATATATATATATAACACATGCAAAAAAATTTAAAAATAAAAGTTACTTTTTTGGTTAAAAAATCTTACAAGATTTCAAAGGTGGGGGCCACTAGATATTGCATGGAAAAAAGATAGTTTAAAAATAAATTACTTTTTAGGTAATTTCACAAAATATATAAAAAATATACTTGTCTCTAGCACACATAGGAAGAATAATGATGACATAAGAAATTTTTTGGAGAGTTACTACAACCTAGATAAGCCACCTCATAGCATGAAAAATTGTCGGCGCTCTTAGAATATTGATGCAAGGTAGAATTGATCTTCAAATTTTGATTTTTGATGTATAAAACAAGTTTTTAATTCACCCAAGCTGTATAGTGCCATACAATATCATCCCAATGGCTGAGATAAATTTTTTAAATGCTTAGAGACTCTTTCCTAGGGGTTAAAAATTGTAATCGGTTTCAAAACTTCAAAACTAAGCAGTTAGAAGCTTTAAAACTAATTTTTTTATGTACGAACTAGATTTTTGAAAATTTCCTATGCCATAGAGCTATATATAAACAAAAATTATGTTTTATAACCACATTCTATAGGAAAAATATTTTAACTTGACCTGAGAGATATGTATTATTTGCTAATCATATATACACCCCCTTGCTCTAATACCATGAAAGAATTCATGTATACATATTTGTAATAATACACATGATGGGATCTAGAAGTGTAAATGAATAGTAAATCATATGAGATAGAGATCAATTGAATAATGTGATATAGAGATTAAGTGGGAATGGAGGTAAAAAACCTAAAGTGATTATTCATATAATTGAGAAATAATAATAACCCCAATACAAAATATTTTGCCTTCTCACTTCTTCACAGAATGGCCTTCACAAAACTCATAGGTTGAATATGAAAAAATAATTTCATATTCTAATGAATTCACAATAGGATTAAAACCATATTTTATAGTGAAATTCCAAGGGAGGTGACCATTGTAAAAATAATAGGTCCATCCATCCCAATAAAGTCATTTAATTAAATTTTGGTAACTCATTAAATAGATATAACTTTATTATTTATTTTCACAAGGTTTCTACCTCATATTAATAAATAATATATTATTTAATAACTTTACCAAGGCTATGGGTCAATAATTCCACTTAAGATTAAATTCTCTAACACAATAAGTCCACATCCACCCTAGTGCATCTCTATCCTAGTACATCATGAAATCCTATTTTCGGTTGTGACATAGTTCATAGATCTTTCCAACTAGTGTTACATTAAAATTATACATGCATAATCAACTTAAATTAGATCCATGATAGGTTTTCATATTTCATTATTTATTACTATTTATAACTCATTTAAAATTATGTATCTTACTATAATTTACATTTAGGTGTTGTATATATTTTTATCTAAATCAATATTTAAATATTTTAGTGTTTATTAGATTTTTTGTCAAATTAAAATAAATTTCATTAAAAATATACTTCACTATATTCATATGATTATAATCATAATCTTAACTGTAGCATTTTATTTCAAAATCATATTATTCATATACATAATCAAAATATTAGTCACACATGCTTGGCTATTATGCTTCACTAGTATGTTTCCTTTATCTTCTAGAGTAAAATGCCAGCCAAAAGCTTTGTAGATGAAAATATGATATGAAAATGAGTGTGAAACCCTAGGGGAAAAATACAAGTTTTATGTTTACCTGTATGACAAGAGGAACTCACAAATTAGTTTGTAAACCCTAATTCAAAAAACATAAAACCTTGATAATATGGAATGAAAACATTAAAAAAATAGGTTTCTCCATACTCAATATAAGGAAGAGTTTCTCCAAGGATTCACCTTATTTATTATTAATTCTTTGAACAAGATAAAAATATGAGATATTTAGATTGTTTAATATATTTTAGTAAAACATTGATCTAAATAGTAAATTAGAATATGATTGAAAAATTTAACTTATGATTTAAGTAAATTACTAATGGATTTAATAGATAATTATTTTATTACTAATCCATATAAGTCTAAATGTGTCTATATGGAAGTAGGCAAAGGGATGGCTGTGAGGGGAGGAGCTTGGTAAGGTGGCCCATCGTCAGGCCCCAGGGAGGTAGGATCTTTGCTTGGGGCGAGCGCTAATGGACAAGAAGCGGTGTACAGCAGCGAGCAAGTAAAACTAAGCAAGATTAATGGATGCCTATTACAGAGTCAGGAGTGCCCTATTTTGGTCATACCTCCTGAGGCTGTAAAGGAGGATGTGGAGTATTTATCTTCCCATACTTTGATATGCAATTTCCTGGGCATTCTAATCCCCTTGTCAGCCTTGGAAGCATGGATCCAACGCTCTTGGCAAATAGAAGGGGATTTTGATATTATGTTGGCTGGAAAAAACTTTTTTTAGTGAATTTCTCCTCTATTTCAGACAAGAATCAAATTTTTGAGGGTGGTCCCTACTTTTATGAGTGGGTGGGTCTTTTTCTCAAACCCTAGCATGTCGGGTTTAATTCAGCAGAGGAACTTCCAGCCTGTGTGGCTGTTTGGGTTCACCTGCTATGATTACCTCTAGAATTTTGGTGGGAGGATATCCTAAGGCAGATAGCTACCATGCTGGGAACACCAACATGGATTACACATCAATCACTAGGCAAAAAGATTATATCTTATGCACACATCCGTGTCGACATTGATTTAAATAATCCCCTACTAGACTCCATGGAGATTTGTATGCGTTCTTCATCTTGGATTCAACAGATAGACTATGAATCAATTCACTTCCACTATCAAATTTGTCATGTATACGGGCACTTGCATCATCAATGCCCCCAGGCTTCCAAAGGTAATGGGACATTTCCTGAATCTGTTGCTTCAAAAATAGCATATGATGGCAAGGGGCATGGTCGATTGACCACTTTTGACAATGCAAAAACCTAGCCTGATAGTGGGGTAAAGGGGAAAAATCAAGCAATCATTGTAGGCTTGGCACAAGCGTCAGCTGACCACAACAGCCCTGGAATGGAGGGCTTTATCCCAGTCTAGCAATGGGTGAAAGGCCATGGGCAGAAACGTATGAATGCTGATCAACAAGTAGATTTGGGGTTCAACCATTTTGAGGTTCTGGATAATATGATCATTGAGGAGGGCATTTCAACAGAGGACCAGGGGGAAACTTTAGAGCTAGATAAGAAGAATTTAGCTTTCAATGAAGTACAGGATATGGTGGTACAATCAACCTTAGAGAATTCTTTAGACCCAGAGGAGGGGACACTTGTAGCTTTGCGAGACCTACAAGATAAGGAAGTTCGTTGGGCAGACTTGGTTAAGGAAGTCGAGGCTGGTAAGAAAGAAAAAGGAACTTCCTTGGCATTGGGGCTAATGTAGAGACCTTTTAAGAAAGTGTCCTCTATAATTCCATCCAAAGTTGGATGCAAGAAGGACCAAGATAAAATCAAACTTATAGGAGATTTATTGGTAGAGTCAGGGGTTGTAAAGACCCTAGATGAGCATTTCCCCCACTTTACCCATTGATTATCTTATCATGGAATGTAAGGGGATTGCATAGTAACCCTAGAAAAAAATCTATGCGTAGATTGGTGATTGATCATTCTCCAGATATATTTTGTGTCCAAGAGACAAAACTCTCTATTGATTTAATGTTTACTTGTATGTCAAACATCTAGTTTTATGGCCAATGCCAGTGTGTGGGTGCTTTGGGAAATTCTAGGGGTCTAGCCATGTGTTGGGTCCTAGGAAAATTATGCCACTCCACTAGGTTTCTTGCTTATCGGCTCTCTCCATGGTTGCCTCTTCTCTTGAAACTGGCGAGCTGATTCTGGTTACTACAGCCTATGCGCCTATTGACCTCGCAGGGCAAATTCATCTATGGGAGCATATCGGCTATGTTAGAAGTTGTCATCCTTACCTACCTTAGATCATGGTGGGAGACTTCAATGCGGTGCTGAGTTTAGAGGAGAAAAGAGGGGGCATGACACAGCTAGGCCCCTCTTCTGACTACCTGCACCACAATATTTCATTACTACACCTTTCTGATGTTAGACCCTCAAATGGGCTATTCACATGGAGCAACAGAAGAATAGGTAATGCTGCCATCTCTGAATGCCTTGATAGGTTTCTTGTTTCTTGTTTTTGGCAATCCAATGCTATCTCTCTTAATTCCAAAATTCTCGATTGGAGAGGCTCTGACCATTGGCCCATCAAGCTCTCTACCAGTCATATTGATGGACCTAAAAAGCCTCCTTTTAAGTTTTAGCTGATGTGGCTTCGGGACTCATCTCTCCATGATTTCATTAGGTAATGGTGGAGATAGGGGGGACCAGCTTATGGGACAGCCATGTATTCTTTCCTTAAAAAAACTTTAGTATATTCAAAGAAATTTGCAGCAGTGGAACAGAACCTATTTTGGCAACTTGCATCATATGAAGAAGAAGGCTCAAGACCTGTTAGATGGAGTGACTAGACAAATAAGGGATTTTGGCTTGTCTGAAGTGCTTTGCTTAGAGGAATCTAGAGCTACAGTTCCTTAGCAGAATGAGAACTCTGTGAAGAGATCTATTGGAAATAGAAGTCTCAAATTGATTAGCTTCAGGCAGGGGATAAGAACACGGATTTTTTCCATAACACTATCTAGGTGCGGTGAAATAGGAACTTTATCTCTTCTCTTATTGCTCAAGATGGGATGCGGCTAACCTCCTCCCAGGCTATAACCAAAGAAGCAGTCCATTTCTATTCAACACTTTTTTCGGGTGAACCCCCAATAGATGAGGTGGCTGAAAACACAGCTCTATCTTGCATCCCCCTAGTGATGACTCTAGAAATGAATGATTTTCTTATGCAGCTAATTGGTTTGTCAGAAGTTGAGGAGGTGGTCTTTAGTATGAGTAGAGGTAAAGCCCTAGGGCCTGATGGCTTCCCCGCTGAATTCTTTCAAGATTTTTGGGATATTATAAATCAAGACCTTATGGATGTTGTGCAAGAATCTTACTCTAGCAAAGAAATGCTTAGATCTTTGAATGCCACATTTCTCATCTTAATACTAAAGAAGGAGCAGGCTAATTAGCTGCATGCTTATAGGCCCATTACGCTTTGTAATGTAGTCTATAAAATTATTACAAAGCTCATTGCGCATCGGCTTAAAGTTTATCTCCCCAGGGTTGTTTCAAAGGAATAAGGAGGTTTTGTGTCAGGTAAACAAATTTTGGATGGAGTGGTTATTGCCTCAGAAGCTATTCACTCTATGAGTACATTACAAGAATGAGCTATGTTTATTAAGCTCAATTTAGCAAAAGCTTATGATAGAGCTAGCTAGAGATTCCTACAGAAAGTGCTTTTGGCATTTGGCTTCAGCTAGGAGTGGATTCACTGGGGACTAAGCTATGTCACTACGCCCTCCTTCTTGGTCCTCATTAATGGGGAACCTTCTAATCTTTTTGGGGCTACTAGAGGTCTTCACCAGGGGGATCCGTTCTCTCTGTACCTATTCATTATTTTGGCTAAGGGACTTGGATGGCTCTTCAAATTTCATGCTTCCCAGAATGTTGTGCATGGATGGAGATGGGGGAATGAGCTAACCACCTTGACTCACCTCTAGTTTGTGGATGACACAATCCTGGTAGGGCAACCCTGGGTACGAGAAATGAAACTTTTTGACACACCCTTGATACTTATTTGGCGGTGTCTGGGCAG